>CAUYQV010125200.1:0-37334 GCA_963574575.1 Galagoides demidoff
TTTCTATATACAATTTGAATTTGGTTAACATAGCCTTCGTGTCTTTTTCTTAGTTATTATGTTAAGACATTTATATTCTACATTTAGAGAGATTCACATGTACTCTTATAGGATGAACCATAGGTGTGATCCCACCAATCATGCTCCCTCCACCCCCCTCCCCCCTCCCCTGTTAAGGTGTTTATATTCTACTTTTAGAAAGATTCGCTTGTACCCTTGAAAGATAAACCAACTTTAGTTTCTTTAAATCACTTATATCTGAAAATAAGATTGTAATGCCTTTCTTTCTTTTGATTTCCAATTGCCTGAAATATTGTTTTCCATCCCTTCACTCTGAGTCTTATTTTGTTCAAGGCTAGGTATATTTCCTGGTGATAACATATGAAGGGCTTGTGCTTTTTTTTTAATCCAATCAGCTAGCCTGTGCCTCTTCCATGTGAAATTTAAGCCACATTTATTGAGAGAATTAATAAGTGTTATGGAGTTCTCTTCATTTTATTTTTCGTAAGTCCATAGCTTAGTTTTATCCTTTGCTTCACTGTGGAAGCTAGGTTTTATTTCTTAGTTTCTGGTCTTTACTTTGCTAGTGGTCAATTGTGAAGGTCAGTGTGAATAGGTCTAAGTATTTCCTGTGGAATTGATTTTGTTATGGCCAATTTCTTCAATGTTTGTCAGTAAAAGATTTGATTTCTCCATAAATTATAAAGCTTATCTTAGCAAGATAAAGAATTCTGGGCTGAAAATTGTTTTAAGAATATAGATAACCATTCTCTTCTTGCTTGAACAATTTCAAGCAAATTGAAGTTGGCAGGATGGATGGATTTGCCCCTGTAAGTCAATTGGCACTTATTCCTGGCTGCTTGCAGAATTTTCTCTTTCATGTTGACTTTGGACAGGTTCACAACAATGTATCTTGGAGAAGCTCTGTTTGAGTTGAGAAAACCCGATATTTGATATCCTTTTGAATATGATGTGTGTTGGAATCTTTGATGATACTTGGAAATTTTTTTTTTTTTATGATATCCTTCAGTAGGGCTTCCATTTCTTTCGGGCATTCTTTTTTCCCTTCTGGGATACCTATAAGTTATATGTTTGAACTCTTCATGAAGTCCTATAATTCTCTGAGTGAACATTCTGTTTTTTCTCTCTTCTTTTTTGCCTCTCTAACTGCCTGTATTAGCTAAAGAGCTTTATCCTCTAGCTCTGAGATGCTTTTTCCTCCATGGTCTAATCTGTTATGATGCTTTCTATTGTACCTTTAAGTTCCCTGACTGACTCCTCAATTCCTTAAGCTCAGTTATATCCTTTCTATATTCTTAATATCTTTCATCCCTCATTTACTTCTATTTTAGATTTGCTTTTGGTTATCTTCTACTTTTTGGCAATTTCCTTCATCATTTTTATCATCTATGTTTTAAATTCCTTTTCTGTCATTTCTATCATATCTTTATAGGTGGAATCCTCTGTGGTAGCTACCTCATGATTCCTTGAAGTGTTGCTCTATTGTGGTTTTTCATGTTGCCAGGATTTTTTTGTTGGTTTTTGAAAATGTTCCTCATGAGCATTTTCTTCACGTCTGCTTCTTTCCCTTATTTTTTTTGTTCACTTCTTCCTTTTCTTCATATTACCTTGTCTCTTTGTTTAGGTGTGGAAGTTTCCTTTTGGTATAGACCCAAAGGAATAGAAAAGTGAAGAGCAATAAGGGAGAAAAGATAGAAAAAGAGAAAAGAAAAAAATGGGGGAAGGAATGAAAGGAAAAATTGACAGAAAGAAGAGAAGAAAAGAAAGAGAGAGACAGAAGTAATAGTAGTAGTCAGCAGGGTATTTTGAGCCACACTCACAGTTCCTGCATCTGGGGGATTGAGATAGGTAGGTGGGTCCTTTGAGGTCAGGAGTTCCTTACCAGCCTGAGCAAAAGCAAGACTCCATCTCCACCAAATAGAGAAGAAGAAAAAAAAAAAGCACTATGTTGTCACAGTGGTGACCTATTAATAGAATCCTTTGAAAGGCCAATGCTAAAAGGACCCCTAAACCAGAGAATAAAGATTTCCTTGAGCCACATCAATGCTGTGACACCTCATCCAAGGCCACAGAGTGAGGCTCTGTCCCATAAATGGAACACAAATTCACAAAGAATAAAATAGAACATGAAAATGATAAAATAATAAAAGTATATAAATGTATTAAAAATAAAATTATATAAGCTGTTAAAAAATAGGAGCATGTTTTAGTTGTTATTTGAGAAACTTATGTGGGAAAGGTAAGAAAAGTAGAAAAAATCTTTACCAAAAGAGAGAGAAAGGAAAGAAATGGAAAGAAAGACGAAAAGGGGCAGAAAGAAGAAAAGGGCAATAAAAATGGATCCCTTCTTATTGAAGCAAGTAAAAATAGAAAAATAAAAATACAACAAAACAGACAAAACAATCAAAAAAACTTACAGGAAAAAAATTGGGAATAAAAAGAATAGAAGGAGCAGGAAAACTATAGCAAAAATAGAGCCCTTACTATTGAAGAAATAATAAAAAAGTAAAAAAAAAAGAAAAAATATCTAGAGAAAAAAATTGAAAATAAAAAAGGAAAAAACATATGTTGTCATATATTTCCTGGACAACAGGTGTTATTCTGGAGTATGAAATGCTAATCACAACGTTGATATGGCAGTGTAAGATAGGTATAGTAAGTCACTATCTCGCCAAGGAGATCTGGCTATGTCTTACTGATTTCTTTGCCCTCAATCACAACAGGGTTGGGAGCCTAAAGCTATTGTCAGCCTATTTAATGACATGCCTTGTCCTTTCCAAACAATGTTCCTTGGTCACTCAGTAGCTTTCTCAGGAAAGTAAGTTTCAGTCAGGTCTCCCCACTGGTGGCTGCCCAGCTCTACAGGTACAGCAGAACTGGCCTCACACTAGGACCCTGCAGCCTGTTCCTCCCAGGAAGCTCTCCCACAATGGCTTCACCTAGCCAGCAGCCAAATGACAAGAGCTCCACTCCACCTGGTGGCTCCACCCTGGGTGCTATTCAAGATCACTCTCTCACCCAAGTTCTCCCAAGGTAACTCCAGCAAGTACGCCCAGGTCTAAAAAAAAAAGAAATAGAAGTGTGCAAAGCAGGCTTTCAGTGATGGTTCAGTGAAAACCATCACTGAACCAGCTAGCTTCTGCTGGCACCCAAGCACACACCTTCTGTCCTGGTTCTCCACTGCTCCTAACTTTTTCATTGGCTCCTGGAGTCTCCTGCTGTCTCCCTGTGCCCCTGCAGCAAATACTCATGTTTCTGAGCCAGGCCCCAAGCCACAGGTGGCTGGAGTCCTTTCTCCTCTATTTTACCACATATGGCTGCAAAGGAGATATCTCTAGGGCACCATCTTCCTGTGCTCTATCTGGTTATTTAGATGGTCTCTGTTTTGCATTAAATGTGTCATGTATCTTTTTATTCATTCACTCATTCATTTATTCTTTTCTTCTTTCCTTTATTTCAAAAAAAAATCTGAATATTTTATCCCCAAATATATTTCTTTGCCATATTTTGAGATGGCTGCCACAGAGTCAACAGACAGAAGTACCATATTTTTCTGTTATAATGTATACTTTTTGGCTAAATTTTTGAGGGAAAAATAAGTGTAACACCAGAAGCCATGAGCAAAAGTCTTCAGAGTCAGATAGTGCATTATATATGTGTAGGATGGCTTGGGTGCAGCAGAGCCCAGCAGGCCTGCCAGAACTGCTGTCCCCACTCACCTGGGTTTGCTGGGTGCAGAGTTTCAGTTCAGGAGGATGTGGGGTCCCAGTGGGAGCGCACTGGTATGGCTTCTGCTGAGTACTGTGATTGGGGGGAGGAGGAAGTGAGGGGGCTGAGGTAGGTGGTGGCCATGTGGGGTGATGGCTGATGCCTGGCTATGAGGAAGGGACAGGGAGCCCCCTGCACACCCCAGGGACTTGCCTGGCTGTCCACTGGCTGAGCTGCTCACAGAATGAGCAGCCATGTGTGTTATCATTGTGGCCCCAGATGTGGAGTGGAGGGTAGGACTACTGGGAGAAAGGGAAGGGGCAGCTTTCACAGAGTAGACAATTGTGGAAGGGTGGTACAATCTGCATATTTACCAGAGGAGTATTAACCACCCCACACCCCGATATGCTTTTCCTGCCAAGTGCCAGCTACTTTCTTAAAGGCCATTTTCCTGGAAGTTTGGGTGAAAAACTTGGGTGTGCATTATACATCCGGGCACATGTACATAAATACCTAACTCTGCAAAACTGTCTTTTGTTGGGGGGAGATGCGCATCTGTAGAGAATCTGCATTGATGCAGCCAGGCCTTGTCCAGATCTAGAAAAGATAAACAGAGAGTCTGACACCTTTAAAGGTCTGAAAAAAAAATTTACTATCCTCTCTGAGGGCTGCCACCTATGAGGCTTCATCTACATAACCATACCACCTTTCCTAGCCAAGCCTCTTCATTTTTTCCTTTCATAACCTATCTCACTAAAACTTGCTTTTGGCTATGCTCAGAGCCTATAGTCTTTTTTTTTTTTTTTTTTTTTTAGAGACAGTCTTACATTATCACCCTCAGGAGAGTGCTGTCGTGTCACAGCTCACAGCAAACTCTAACTCCTAAGCTTAGGCAATTCTCTTGCCTCAGTCTCCTGAGTAGCTGGGACCACAGGTGCCTGCTACAATGCCCAGATATTTTTTGTTGCAGTTTGGCCAGGACCGGGTCAAACCCACCATCCTCGGTATATGGGGCCAGCACCCTACTCACTGAGCCACAGGCGCTGCCCTCTGAGCCTATATTCTTTCTATAATCTCAAATTGGTATAGAAGCTTCTGTACCCCATTGTGGGGTTGGGTCTTTATTTTGAGGGCTCATATGTATCATGTTAAATAAATTTGTGTGCTTTTCCTCCTATTAATCAGCCTGACTCATGTCAGTGATTTTCAGTGAAATTTTAGACCCCCATACTTACTTTTACTTCCTTCTTTTCTTTCTTCCTTTTTTCTCTCTCTCAAGTTGTAGTTTAGTATTCTTTATGCCATTTGTTACTCATCTATATCTGCCATTTTGTAAATGTTCAATCTTGGCCAACTTACCTCTTTGAACTTCAGTTTTACCATATAAAACATGGGGAAAATAAATGCCTTAGTTGTTCTGAGTATTAAATGAGCTAAGGTAGATTAAGCACTTAGAATAATATCTAATGCATACCAAGTACTGTATAGATATTTGCTTTCATTTCTCCTTCTCATATTGAATAGGGAGATGAGCATCTGCAAATCTCTGCTGGAATTTGATGTCAAAAAATTTGTCAATGTTCTCCTCTAATTTCATCAATGAATGTTCTGGCTTTACTACCTCTGAACATCCAGATTCAAGAACAGATATAATCTCAAGCTGCTGATAGCATTTATTAGTCACCTATCATCATGCTGTAGAACCAACTGCAGCCTAGTTTAGAAAGGGGAAAAATAAATGTAAGCTCACAATAGGTATATCTGCCTGGCTCTACACAGACGTAGGGGTAGTCAGGGATATCTTCAGATAACATTTATATTCAAGGGTCCTAGGTGGGCATAGATCGTACCTGGTTTCTGGAGCTCGAAAGCTCCCTGTTAGAAGTGATTGGTAATTCACCTCATCCAGTCTTCATGGAACCTGAGCCTCATCCAGACCTCAGGAAGTGTCATTGCAAGTAGCACCACCACTAGGCTGTGAGGTGGGTTGGGTTTGAAGAGCTTGTACCTGACATCGTGAGATGAACTTAGACCCTGAGTGTAAGGGTCTTGCTTATCCCCCAGAGGCTATCAAGCAAAAGCCTCTGGGCAGTGGTTCTCAAACCTGTGGGTAGTGACCCCCTTTTAACAGTGAAAATACATTGTGGCATTAGGAAGGTTGAGAACCACTGCCAGAGTCAGTCCCTGAGCACCACTAGAGGGTGCAGTGCAGGTATACCTGTGAATTGCTCTGAGGGTTTGTGAGAGTCCAGCTAATCCAAGACTGAACTTGAAAGCTCTTTGAGGAGGTGAGCAAACTGCTGAAGAGCAAGAAGGATTGGAGAACCTAGAAAGGAAAAGTTTTGAGAGAAATAATAGTGATAAAAGCTACCATTTATTGAGCACTTACTAAGGGCAGATATGATTTGAGTGCTTCCATGTCGTTTGATCTTTACAATCATCCAATAGTTGGCCATATTATTCTTATAAAGCAGATGAGGGAATGAAAACACTCAAGGACCTCACCCCGGGTCACACAGCCTTTAAATGGAGGAGCTAGTGTTTAATTCAGAGCTATCTAATTCAAAGGCTTCCCTCACCTGCATTTTTAAAACTTAACCCCAGCATGTCCTCTGAGGAAGGACTAAAGTTATCTCTGAAAGAACAACAAGTAACAGGAGGAGGGCTGCTGGGTTAGATTTCAGAAACTCATAAAATTCTGAAATCTATCTTAGCCTCCTATCCTTGGTAATTTGAGCAAAAGGTTTATTGAAAACGGTTGTCTAGACATTTGGTTGTAGAATGCGGAATAGGTTTCTGCAGAACTTTTGTCATCCAGAAAAGGTATTAGCTATGAGAAAGAAATTAAAAGAAGGATATAAGAGAATTTTACTCTCTGTTTGATTTTCTTATCACTGTGTTTTCATATCTTCTGTCAGCAAAAAACATGCATATGTTGGTCAATTCCATTTCAGACTTAAGACAGTAGAAGTTGTGTCATCCACATTTATCTGAGAGGCATTGCTTGTAGCAGGTATCTCCAGTCTGAGACCTTAGAGAAAGGTCTTCCCCTGCAGCTGTGAGAGTTTCCATGGTTGAAAACACCGGAATGATATCATTGTGTTGCCTGCCATGGAACCTCTGGTGGAGCATGGTGGCTGGAATAGGGCATGAAGCAGAGATAGATAAGAATTTCCTGGCTCAAATTCTGGTGCAAACAACATTGTTATATTGCTGAGATTTGTAATCCCATTTGGTCAAGTTTTAATAGAGATACTCTTTAATTGAAGCCATCAGGCTCAGTTAAGAGAGCTGGCCCCTCGTTTGTCTCCTGCCACCCCAACATTTGGTAATAACAGTGTGCTACTACAACCTAAATTCTTCGATAAAACTTTGCAAAGGAAATTAAGAACTCCTACAAAACAATAATGAGAATTCTTTTCTTATCTGATGGGCAATGATTAAAAAGACTAATAACTTTCAATACCAGTAAAGTTATGGGGAAATGATCGCTCGTATATTGATAGTAGCAGTTTAAGTAATAAAACCATTTAGGAGGGCAATTTTGTATTATTTTTTAAAATGAAAAATATTCATTCTCTATAGCTAAGTTATTCCACTTCTGGAATTAACCTTTTATTTCTTTCTCTTTATTTGTTTCTGATTTTAAGGGGAATACTTTTAATCATGTTTCACTATTAAATTACTTTTGTTGATATTTTCTTTTTTTTTTTTTTTAGGTACACACCATCTCTTTAAGGAAATAACTTTCCTTTCTTAGTTTTTGTTATGAGTCAGATTTGAATTTTATTGAATACTTTTTCTGTATTGAGATGGTCACACTTTTTTCCCTCCTAAATCTGTTGAAGTCATTCATTTTATTTACAGAATTTCTATTACCAAATTACTGTAGCATATCTGGGGGTACAGTAAATTTGGCATGACATATCATTTTTATTAATTGTTGGATTTGGCTTGCATAATATTTGGCTCAGCATTTGCATCAACCTTCATGTATGAGATCATACTCCTCTTTAGACTGTCCTTGTTTAGTTTTGGTGTCAAGAGCATAATAGTCTCATAAAATAAGATGAAAACTTTTTGTCCTTTTATATTTTTGAAAAGTTGTATATAAGATTGGAATTATCTGTCCCTTGGATGTTTTGGCAGAACGTACCTGCAAAACTTTATCTGATCCCAGTGATCTTATTTTTCTCTCACGATAGTTTTTTTACTTACTCCCTTATTGCTTTACTCAATTCTTTTCATGTTACAATTTTCCTTTTTAACATAAGGCAATTTTAGCGTAGTTTTCTATGAAGTTGCTTATTTTATCTAAATTATAGGCATTTTCTTTTCTTTTTCTTTTTTTTTTTTTTTGAGACAGAGCCTCAAGCTGTCACCCTGGGTAGACTGCTGTGACATCACAATTTACAGCAACCTCCAACTTCTGGGCTCAAGTGAATCTCCTGCCTCCACCTCCCAAGTAGCTGGGACCACAGGCGCCCGCCACAGTGCCTGGCTATTTTTTTTTTTTTTTTTGGTTGTAGCCAGCGTTGTTTGGTGTGCCCAGGCGAGATTTGAACCCGCCACCTTGGGTGTATGTGACTGGTGCCTTAGCCACTTGAGCCACAGGCGCCAAGCCATGATAGGCATTTTCTTAGTATTCTTTCTTTAATTTCTGTTGTATATATTATAATGTTGACTTTTCATTCTTTTTTTTTTAATTAAATCATAGCCGTGTACATTAATGCTGACTTTTCATTCTTAATGTTGTATATTTCTAGTTCTGTCCTCTTTTTCTCTATTTTTAACATTTTTCAAGTAGTAACAAATGATTTGCTCATTTTAGGCCTGCCCCTAATATATGTGGGGAAAAAGGATGAAAGGAGGTCTACATAGTATATATCTAAATACTTAAAAATTATAAGCCAAACTAATAAAACGTAAAGTATATTCTATCCTTTTACTTTGATAAATAGAATGACTGAATAGAGAATTCTTGGAATCCTTGAAGTTCCATGCAGGAGCATTGGAAGTACAGGGGCATCTAGTCCCTAGGTCATGGACTATTCTTCTTTTCTCATCTCAAAATTTTATCACACCATGAGAGTCATCACATCATGTCTGCAAACTTTCCAACCTGTACTCCAAACTCTATTCTTACTGTTGCATATGTATCCTTCCTGACTATTTCTCAGGAGGATAGAATCTTGGGCCCACTTGTAGGGAATTCCAGGGAACTGGGCTATGGTCTGGTTTAGAAGGGAGGATCAGGGTTTAGGCAGTTGTCTGTGTTCATAGTTCTTAGTGTATTCTTGGCCAGAGAATGACCCAAACTATCAAAAACAAGGCAAGCATAAAACAAAGGTTACTGAGGAAGAGAATGGTAGGTTTACAGATCAAGAGCAAAATACAGGTTTACAGAGCAAGATACATTTGCCATAGACAAACAACAGGTCCCCTTGTTAAGACAAAAAGTGCCCTTGGTTATGGTCTAGAGTCCTGGTATATACTTTTGGATTGGACCCATTTTGTGATACAGAGGTCTCCTTGGAACCACTGAGTCTTACTGAGCATGTGGACCTCTCTGAAAGCCCATGGGGATGTGTGGACTGCACTGCAGATTTAAGCTGATGACTTGATAATTAGTGTGCAGGTCACCTTCCAGACTCTGCAGTATTTATGCTGCTTAGCCCATGAGCTAGAGAGTCCTCTACACTCTTTTGCAGTTGGCACAGCTAAGTTCTGATTGATAGATTGGTAGGCTGTTCTCTCCTCCCTTGGTGTTGGCAATACTTGGGATAGGATTAAGGTGGGGTAGCACCAAGATGAGAGCCTGCTTGGGGTTCATCCTTGTCCTTTTTCTCAGGTGGCACAATTACTTGAGGCAGCACCAAGGCAGGGCACCTACTTTTTGTCTTTCAGAGAGTCTTGGAGGTCCCTTGGTATCGGCCTAACAGGAGTGGCAAGTGTGGGCTCCTGAAGGTATGTTCTGCTGGCCCTAGATGCTTCTTTCCTAGGGCTGGGGGTGAGGCAGGAGGAGGGCCAGGGTCCTCTATAGCATGAGGACTGGGGAAGCTCCCCTCCTCTAGGTTTGAGTGGGATACCCACTTGATTTGTTAATAAATACCTTTTTTGGCTTTGTTGGACCTCTGTCTTTTATATTTGATACATTTAGAAAGTTTTAGAAATAATAGCATTATTATTTAAACAAATGTGTACAAACATTAAAAACTGTCTATAAACTAAATGAGCATAAATAAGGTATGTTTACATTTATGAGACATCCATACTATAGAACTTTATTAATCTGTTTTAAAGAGCTTTGTCAAATTTACAAATACTGACCTGAAAATACTGTCATGCAGTATTAAGTGAAAAATGATGTTGGTGACCAATATGCAAAGCATAATCTCATTTTTATAAAAAAAGAATTAGAAGTCTATATGGCGTGTATATGTATGATTCTGAAGATATCTGCATAGGGAAAATGACAGAAGTATCACTATTAATATCAGTTTATTCTGATTTTAAAAGATAAAAGGGAAGACTTATATATATTTTTAAGTCAAAGAATTCTGGGTGGAAGAAAGTAGGAGAAAAAATTATCTTATAAATGATTAATTTCTGAAACACTCGTATCTTTTGCCAGTGATCATGTAGTATTAATGTAATTATAAGAAAACCCAAGATTTTATACATGTATTTTATATGTTTATCTTTGTACCTATCTTAGCACATATGAGTGTATTATTTAGGTAAGCCCTTAAACTTCCTTTGAAGAGACAAGATGTATTGATAGCGTATCTGAGGATGGGTGGAGAGAGGGAAGATGATGATGATACTAACTAAAACACAACTAACATGCACTTGTGTATGGCAACAAAGTGTTTTTTTGTTTTGTACCTCTGCCCTTACACCCAAAGAAGCACAGCATTTTATCTTAGATGAGAAGAAAGCCTTTTGTAGTTAGATTACATTGCTAGGATGTTCTATAAAGAGATACTTTGGAAGAGGTAGGATTCTGAAGCACTGAGATTGGATAGTTAACAAGATAGATTATTTGAGGCAAAAGAATAAGAAGAGGAAGATACCCCAAGGCCCTTCTTGAAAAGTGCACCAGTTAAAGATATATTTTTCTATAGAAACTCACAGAAATAATAATAATAATAGCTAACTCCATTGTCTATTATTTTATTGTCTTTCCTTTTTGTTTTACATTATTTAAACTTTTTTTTATTAAATCATATCTGTGTACATTAATGCTATCATGGGGTACAGAGTGCTGTTGCTATGTACAATTTGAAATACTTTCATCCAACTGGTTAACATAGCCTTTATGTCATTTTCTTAGTTATTGTGTTAAGAGATTTATATTCTACATTTATACATTTAGAGAGATTCACATTTGCAGAAGCATTGTTGGAGCACATACTATGTACCAGGCATATTTGCTATGTGCTTCCGTGCAGAGATAAACATGTTCCTGCCCACCTGAAATTATAGTTCAGTTCAGAAGGTCATGGGAAACATCAGGATAGTACAGTTTTGTTAGCACTGATGTATCTGTGCTCAGACTCTGTAGAATCACTGCTTTAGAAAGTCTGCATGCTGACTGGGGCAAGGTTGAGCCTGTACATAGCTCTTGAGAGGTATCCCTCCCCTTGAATTTCCTGCCAATGGTGCCTCTTGTAGCTTGTGTGAATGTTGTTTTCTGAGTTTGGGTAGTTGGATGACTGGACCGAAGGTGAAAGAGGAGGAAGTTATCTTAGAATAAGTTTTTAAAAATGAATGGGAAATAGTCAGATGTAGGGAATGGGTGAATAGTGTTTGATGTGAGAGGCTCCACAAGAACAGTTTCCATGGATAGGGGAAGGTGTAAGTCATCTTATGAAAGTTCTTATGTGTGCAGTGGAGTTAATTTAGATTTTGACCTGATGGTGAAAGAAAGATTCTGAGAGATATTGAGTGTGGGAGTGATAGGAATTAGATTTGCATGTTAGGAGGATGGATTGTGCAATTGCTGATAAGTGATGAACATATGAATGAACACCAGAAATGGGAGGAGAGGAATGGAAGAACCAGTCAGATTTACAGTAGTCGTTATTAGACTTGAGGTAATGTGATTTCCTCAAAGCCCAAAGTAGACGGCCACATTTATACTCTAACGGCATGCTATGCTTTTACTTCGTTAAATTTATAACATTCTGTAACTATAATGCTTTATGTGGTAGCTGACTTAATTTCTGTTCTGCCACTAATCTGTAAACTCTATGAGGGTAGGAACTTTGTTGCTTTCATCACTACTCCATCCCAAGTACTTTGTGTGGTGCTGGGATAGGGGAGATGAGAGTGTAGTGTTGTTGAGTGAATGAATGAATGAAAAGGCAAGAATGAGTCTCATATTTCTAGCTTGAGACTCTGGGTAAATGCCTTGCCATTCACTACACAGACAATATAGAGTGATTTATTGGCCAGTGAGGGTGGATCTTTGAACATGTTGAGTGTGAAGTGCTTGGGTTCATGCGGGTGCGGTTTCTGGCAGGCAGTGCGGGAAGGGAACTGACAACTGAGGGAGAAGACTTTGACCAATCACTTACCAGTATGCAGGTGTAGCTGAAGGTACTGAAGGCTGCGGGCTGATCCTAGAAATACATAAGATAAGAGGGGGAGTGCCCGGACTGGAACCTCAGGATAATGAACAACTAAAGGCAGACAAGGAGGAGCCTTAAAGGAGATGTCAAAGGTGCTTCCTGAGAGAGGAAAAAATGATGTTACCTGGACGGAAGAAAGCAAAGGAGTCAAATACAGCCAAAAAGTTTGCTAAAATATGAAGCAAAAGGTGTTCATTAGATTTGTCAATTCACATCTAGACAGAAACAATTTTAACTGTTTGAACAAGATGCCATATTGTCCTGGATGGAGGATTAGGTAGGTAGGGAAGAAAGGGTGAGTGCAGGTGGCTGTTTTTCTGGGCACTGCTTTGTGAAATAATAGTGACTGTGAATGTGGTAGTGTGAGGATATATATGTTGAGGGCAGAGTACTTCTTAAGGTTTTCACAAGTAAATTATGAATCAAATAACTTTGCTAGAGGAAAATTATAAAGTGCTTGTATTGGTTTTTATCCAGTGTAGGACTTTAGTTTATAAAGATGAACCCAGGAAGGATTGTGAGGAGAATCCCCTAGTTGGTTATATGATCATTAAAGGAGACATTGAGGCTATTAAGTAGGAGAACTTTCTTCTGCTATGATGAGTGTTACTTCACAGAAGAGGGTGACTATTTGTACTGTATTTCACCAAAAGAGAGAACATAGTAAAGCCTTCAGTTGCGCCATGAAGAATTTAATTTAGAAAGTAATATCTCCTGACATTGTGATCGAATGTTTAAGCAGGTTGCAAAAGTTGCTATAAATTCTCTTCTTAGTGGTCTCAGAAATATAATGTTAGAAGTTTTGAAAAAGACCTTGAAGAGTAAACATTGCTGATTTTGATTAATCCTGTCTGAGAGAGAGTGCTGGCCAATGGCCCCAGTAGCTGGGAGACTCGCCTGTCACTCCCTACAGCTGCAAGGCCAGTCTGCTGCCAGCTAAACTGAGCTAATTTGACACAAAGTGGTTATTTGTGAGCCCTAGAGAGCATTTCCACATCTCAAAGCCTGGAGGTGCTCATAGTACTTCCTGTGGGCTTCACATTTAGACTTAAGTAAACTCAAAAAATTTATCTGGCATGGGCCAATTCTAGAATTCTGGAATGTAAGATAATTTGGACCAAAGCAAACACAAGGTAGAAATCTCAGAGCATTGTCTGGCGTGAAGTTTGGAGGCCAAAAAACTTATTTATTTTTCCCTCTAATTGAACTGAATGTATGAATAGCTCATTGTGGTATAGTTGGTGTCTCATCAGCTATCTTGTAGTATGGCGAGGCCCTACCTACTTCCATAACCAACTGGTTTTTTTTTTTCGATGGGAAAAGAATATAAATTGACCATTCTATCTTCATTCAAATACCCTTTTATTTTCTTAAAAATTTATTCTTGTGTAAGAAATATTTTGCTACTTTTTTAAAGGAATGATTTAATGAAATGTCTTTACAATGACATTTGTATCATATTGAAAGGTATTGTTGGTATTATAATTAGTGTGTCTATGAAGATCTGTGTAAAAATAAGTTGAGGTAGACTTATTAAACTTACATATAGAAAAACCTCACAAACAAAAAAGAAAGAGAGAGAGAAATGTTTACTTAATATAAGCTTTGGTTTCATGATGGTCTCCAAGTTTAAAATTGTGGTAAGCTTAGAAAGGATGTTGAGTTTTCTTTTACCTAATATAAATTGTTATTCAACCAGTAATAAACAAGATAAGTGGCTATTTCCATGGGTGATCATGTTTATGTGTTTATCTTTATGGATGTTTTCTATTCCATCTCCCTTTTCCAGATTGATTATGTGTTTAAATTAGACTGAGAGGGAGGACTTGAGAAGTAGAACCCAAAACAGTGACAATACTTCTAGATTCATTAATTCACAATATAGTCATGCAGCTCATTTATTCTCTCATTTGTGAAGCAGCCACTCTGTGCCAGGAATCCTGTTAAGCACCCGGGATGAGTAACACATGTTCCTTGCATTCCTGGAAGCCTGCAATCTGGAAGGGGGCCTGGGTATATGAGAAATGAGGGCAGTTATATTGTCTAGAACTCTTTGGGTTGCAAGGACTGAGATCCAACTTCAACTAGCTTAAGAAAAATAGAGAATTCACTGGTTTACAGAATCCAGGGATGTTCTGAAAAGACAGGGATATAGCCAATCCTTAGGGACAAAAGCAGTTTCCCCTAGGCTTGACTTTCTTTTACCTTTTTGTTTTTCCTGGGAATGACACCTTCATTGCCAGGTTTGTTCTCTGTGGTGGTGAGCTCACTACTGCAAAGCATTGACCATGAAGCCTCTGCTTTCCCCCAAAGAGAGGGACCAACTTAACTTCGGAAGCTTCAGTTTAAAAACTTCTTGAGATGTTCTCTGGTGAGCTTAGCTTAGGGCCAGGGAGGACTTTAGGAAAGACTAAATCAAGAAGATAACTTGAAAAGGAGGGATAAAGATAAAGTTTGACTTTAAATTATAAATGGAAACTACTTCTGAGAAGAAGTAGTTCTAGGAACAGAAAAAACAGTTCTCCACGTGGGTAGAAATTTTGAATGGTGACAATAAAGCTTAGTGTATTTCTAAATATAGAAATTTATTTCAGAATTATATTGTTTGAATCAATTGAACTTGAGAATTGGGATTAACAGTTGTGAATTAAAGTCTTGCTTTCTGGTGAAGCTTTTTGACTTGGGGTTTCCAAATATTTATTGTTTGATTAATTAGGGGATGATCACAGGGGCTGTGTCTTATATGTCTTTCCATGTGACTGGCTCAGTATTGAGTACATAGGAAGACTGACCTATTGATTGATTTCTAATAATTTGAAAAGGATATTTTATAGACTATACTAGATGTATACTTAAGTAAGGTACATTTAAATTTTCTGTTTTCTTGGCAGGAAAACTAAATGTATGCAATTGACGTTTTTCTCTACACAGTGGACTGATGCCTTACCTGTATAGTCAGGGTGGTGGACCAAGACCAATGTCATCTATCACTGGATTTTTTTTGGCTTTGGAAATATTTGCTTCAAGTGAAGCAGATTTCAGGATGACAAAACAAGTTTCCCTGGCAAGCATGGGAGCAAGCTTTTGTTTTGTTATACTTGATTATGTGCTTTGGCTGAGTAATCCAAACATATGTTCCAATCCAAGTTAGTCCCTGCTCAGAGTGCTTCTCCTTATTTGTCCAAGAATTTCAGCAGTATGCTTTTTTGGTTTTGTTTTGTTTTGTTTTTGCGCTTCCTCTAAGCATTCAGTTTCCATGTATTTCAGGGATAACAGGCACCCCAGGGATGTGGGTTTAATTCATGACTTCTATAGTTAAGAAGCAGGCCATGTTTTTTGAGTCATTTTTAGTGGTGGCAAGTTGAAGGCCAAATATTTCAAAGGACGAAATAAAATATCCTGATGGAGTCACACGCAATGTAGACATATGGAGTGTCATGTCCATAAAGTTCATGTGCAATTTAAAATAGTCAATAGAGTGTCCATAAAATTCGGGTGCTTTTAAATTGTACATGAACTTTATGGATACCCTATATTTCCTGGACTAGATGACGCAAAAGTCACTTAGATTCCCATATGCCACAGGTAATCAAAATGTTTTCTGTTCACTGTCCACACTTCTAATAATCTCATATCTTTCATGTAAAAATCTTTAGCATATCCTATACTTTGCCTAAGAGAAAAATGCTTTGCGAATCTCTGCGGATATATTTATTTAATGAAGGTCAAGGATTCAAATGTTTGACATGACAGTGAGAAATTTTACTTAAAAATAATTGTCATTAAAGAGCCTTATATTATTCATTAAATTCATGGAACTATTTCAAAGAACCGAGGAATCATACAAGTGTGACAACAAACTTGATACTTTTGCATGAATTCCTTCTGCATTTGTTAAACGGTCCTCTCAAAACTCCCATTGCTTATATGAATCATGGTATTCCAGTGATTTGATAAATGTGATAAAAGCTTAGTATATTTATATTGGAAAAAAGTTATCCAAGTGAGTCACAAGTGAGAAATAACCAACACAGATAGGCTATTTCCCCTAAATTCTGACTAAGAAAAAAAGATGTGATTAAGACTTTTTCATTTCTTTTAACAAAGAGTCATAATAACACACTAGTAGGACCTTAGAGTTGAACAAAAGGCTCCCAGACATGACCTGTCCACGCTTAATTTTCAGTGAGAAAGACAGGCCTGGAGAGTTGACCCGAAGCACCTGTTCATCCACCCAGGGACCCCTGCCAGTCAGGTCCTCCATCAGCCCTGTGAATATCTGCCATTAGAACTCATAACCACAACCATCACCATTTGTATACTTGGTTTACTAGTCAGATAGTATGCTAGTGTTTTAGTTAATCCTTTCAATAATTCATGGAGGTACTTTACATTAACATTCTGTTTAGCAGGCAACAAAAGATAATCAGAGGGGTGAGTTCACTTCTTCAACTAAGTGTTGGAAGAACTTGAAAGCCTGGTCTCCCTGACTTCAAAACCCACTCTTTTCAACTATTCCATCATTAAATGATGGTACTATGGTGAGCCGATTGCCAGGTATGGAAGGTTTAGAGCAAGTGCCTGATAAAACCAATGTAGGGGTTTTCTGGAATAATCCTTTTTGTTTTTTGAAAGTAAATTTACTTCAGGTTACTGTGAGGGTACAAACAACCAGGTCAAAATATTTGATTTTTTTAGGGAGAGTCCCTCTTGTGGTTATGTCCCCCACACAGAAGGTGTGCCAAACACCCCCACCCTGTGCCCATTCAGTGAGAGTGCCTTACTGGAATAATCTAATGATGCTAAATTGAGTATGTGATTCGAGGAAAATGGACTATTTTCATGTCTGAGAGAGCTCCTTTGAATGGAGAATACAGAAGATCCTGTACTTTATTAGGTGGCTCTCTCTGCTTTAATTATTCTGATGCCTCTTCTCAGCCTTTCTTGTCCTCCTCCTTGTTGTTGGTTCTGATTTAGAAGAAAGATGAAAGAGATAAGCAGATGGATAAAAATAGAAGTCCAGGAAGGCTTGTACTGATTCATCTCACAAATCATTATTTAATAAATACATGTGCCAGACCCGCTTCCTGACCTCATTAAACTTGAACTCTAGTGTGTGCATGTGCACGTGTGTGTAGGATGCATGTAAACAAAAAACTGTATTTGACAATAACCAGCTTCTCACTGGAATGTCTTCTCTTGCTAGTGAACACATTTGGGATAGTTTTAGCGAAGACATTTAAGTGTAGTATTGATTTTCCCCCCAAGTTCCTGGAAAATTTGAACACTGAGAATTTGCTTCTGTAGGATATCGGTGCTTATCTCTTAACTGATCAAAGGCCTTGCTATATTCAAATGGCTCTTCTCACAGAAGTGTTTTCAAAGATCTCTAAAGCTTTAAAAACACTTCATTTCTGTACATGTTATAGCTATTTGATGAAAAATTGTAGATGAATGAAAACTCCAGGGGCTATAATAGATCGGGTAAGAAAACCCAAATAGGATGTGGTAGGAGATAAACGGTAAAACAAGAGGGAAAGAGGGAAAAACTCCCTACTTTTCTTCTGCCTGGAAATAAATATGCAGGAAGCTTTCATATCGATGGCAGCTGTAGTTTTTTTTTTTTTTTAAAGTTAAAAGCTATGGAGATATTTGAAAAAACAAAAATAAAAACAAACTACATCTGGACACATTTCAAGCAAAGGAACTATTAAAAAATGTGTTGGATGATATATTAGGAGAGGAGCTGGCTGTACGTCACACTAAAAATTTGTTTCTCTCTTATTTTATGCCTGGAGGAAAGAAATATAAGGTTACTCTCCAGGCTTAGCTCCACAAAGCTTTCAGGGCTGTAGGTGCCTCCTGGCTTGATGTTTCCCTACCCATGGCCTCTGTTCTGAAGATCACTACAAGGTATCAGAAGACTGTTTCAGCTCCAGCCACCACATCATTTTCCAGGTGGCAAGGAAGAAGGAGGTGAGCCCACCATCTCCCTTTAAGGTGATTTGTCATAGGTGGCACATAGCCCTTCAGTTTACATCCAGAATTTAGACAAATGGTCAACTAAAGGTCAGGGATCCTATTACTATAGAAAATGAAAGAATAGGTAGGGACACTGTTGCAGTTTCTGCCACAGATGACTCTCCCTTTTCTCTCTGTCCCAAATGTCACAAGTCTATAATTTTATGTCCAGTACAAGCATGTTTTCAATGAAGCCTGTTCTTTTTAACTGTTCTGAGATGACCAAAACGCCTCCTAATGCCCCATGACACATTGTGGGTGAAGAATGGTATTAGGAAAAGAGGAATTCCTAATAGATTTGCAACTTACTCTGGGCCTCACTAAATTTTCGGAGAAACAATAGCATCATCTCAGCATGACCCGTTCCCTTCCTCATGATGAATTTACAATTGCCAAACACTTTGGTTCTTCGGGCACCTGGAATCCTGTTGTGCCATGGCCTGACTCAGTCTTTCAAATTGAGAAACAGTTGGGCCCACAATTCCTGAGGCCTGACCTCGGAGGATTTTCCTTTCTGGAGTTTTAGTAGGTGTCATCAGCCCAGTAGGGGAGACTCCTGGCAAACCCCAGGCTTTTTCCTTCCAGAAGTTCGCTGATTCTGCTTCTGTGAAGGGGCCAAATTTGTCAGTGGGAAAAGAATTTTAAGAAGCATCATGAAGTGAACTGTTCAGCCATGCTCTGCATGGTGACTCTTGGTAAGAAAAGGTTCTTACATTTTCAAATACGGCATTGAATCATCTCTTTATTTACTTATTTTTTAATTAAATCATAGCTGTGTACATTAATGCAGTCATGGGGTACAATGTGCTGGTTTTATATACAATTTGAAATATTTTCATCCAACTGGTTAACATGCCATGGCCTTTATGGCATTTCCTTAGTTATTGTGTTAAGACATTTATATTCTACATTTAGTAAGTTTCATATGTACCCTGAATCATCTCTTTGAATGATTAGCAAGTAGAGAGTCCAAGATACAGAAGTTCACCTAGCTCCTTGAAAGGGAAAACTTTAGTAGATTTAGGCACGTTGGAAAAAAGTGAATAAAGAATAGGTGCCTTCAATCTTTCAGGGAACACTGAAAGATCACTGGGGACATTTTTTCTAAGACCCTCGTGAGCAGGAGAGGAGCGCCACTGTCTTGTATATGCCTAGGTGGATGAAATTTATTCATGGACATTTTTCAAGTTAAATATTTATTATAGCTTGAGAGTTACCCAGTTCTTCAATTATTTTGTTTCCCTCAGTCTCTTCCCTCACACACTTTAAAAATGATCCAAAGGTTCCACTCACTCAGTGTGGAAGAAGCACAGCAGAAGCTAGGGAAGAACAGTGGGAACTTAGTGAAGGCCGTCGGAGCTTTCTGCCAAGGGACCCTTGGAGTGGTTACTAATACTCGAACACGGATACGCATCCATTTCTTTTACCTTGAAGACACCCAGCTACTGTGTGGAGTTTAAATTCTCTATCTGAGAGCAGTGATTTTAATTCTAATTGTTTATTCTTATACACAGAAATATTTAGCTGGACTAAGTCAGTTAGTCAGTTTCTGAGTTTTAAGAAAGCATTACTCATTGTACCACGTGGACCTCTGTTCCTTGTCCTTTATGGCCAGGCCATCATTATATCAGTTTCCAAATTCAGAACTGTGACAGCATTCCAGAAGAGTAGCCAAAGTGGTTTTTATAGTCTTTCACAGAGAAGAAAACGTGTTGGGTAAAGTATGAGAGCGTCTTTCCTTCTGCTAAACTCCCCCTAACCTCCAGAAGAAAGAAACAAAATTAAAAACAAAGGAACCAGAAAATAAATGTGTGTCTGGGAATCTGATGGATTAATTTCCTCCTCATATACCTGCTCCAGTAAATGCTTGCAGGGGAAATGTTTGCCTGTTCCTCAAATGTCAGAGCTTTTCCTTTGGTCTCTCATGGTGGATCCAATTTCTCAGCAGTGCAACGTATTCCTTGTTGTTTCCAGTATTTTCAATGGATGAGAATCATCTGGTACCTAATCCATGGCGGGGCTGCCGGCTGGGTGCAGCTGGCCACAGCTGGGTTAGAGTAGCCTGAGAAAAGAACTCTTCATAGAAGGCGGTTTAAGGAAGTATTTGCAAGTGGTGCAGACCATGGGCTCTGTGCCAGTCCCAGCCGGTGACGGTGACGGGGCTAACCTTCTGTAGGCATTACGCTGGGCGTTGGTGGTCACAGAGATGGAGTTGAAAAGAGAGTGGAATATTCACTACCCTGATGGCCTACACTATGACTGAGTCTCAGCCTGTCTAGTGGTCAAAAAAACGAGCCAAATATACTGAAACCTTTTTCATTCATTCCTGTCTTTTGAAGCTTTTCACTACCAATTCTTCTTTGGGGAAATCCCGGGGAGCAACACTACATTTTCATTAAGAATGGAGTGTGGATTTATATGGACTCTAAATAAGTTGTGTGTGATTGATTCTGAAAAACACACAAAGCCTTTTATGGGCGGCAGTGCTCGTCCTCATAGAGTGCGAACTCCCGCCATGCTGTCACCTGGGCAGCGATGAATGGAATGGAAAGGACAGAGTGTGCATTGGCAGGAAGGGCTTGACAGATATGCCTGGTTTTGGACAGACTGAAGCAAGGATGCTGAATTCATAGAGGAAGGCAGTTCTGGACAGCATAAGTGAGAACGAGTAAAGGTCAAGGCTTAAGAAGAAGCAAATACCAGAGCAAGAATTCTTCAGTACTGAGAAAGTAGAACAGGCGGGACCTGGATTCTAGAAGCCGTAGCGGGGTCTGGATGGAGAAGATATTGAGGCAAACTTTTGGCAAAGCAGAGGATGTTTTCACTTTTTCCTTTTTTTTTGCTTGTACGAAAGGTCTTTATTGGTGAGGGAGGGAGGCTGCAGAGTAGCACCAAGGAGGAGAGATGAGAAAAGAGGGGAGAGAGTGGGGAAGAGAAGAGAGAGAGAGAGAGAGCAGAGGAGAAAGGCGGGGAGAGGGGGAGAGAGCATCACTTCTTCCTTTTATGTGCTGTCGACTGACTGTGTGTGGGTGCTTGCTGGCAGAGAGAACTGTGAGCTGTCCCCTCTGAATTTAGCAAGGGTGGGTGGTTAACATGAGAAGAACTTGCACACATCTCCTCTGACATTGACAAAGGCTCTGCGTTTGTCTCTCATTTTGGAAATTTACTGCCAGGTGAAGAAGTTACTTTAGAACCCTACTTAAGAATTTTCTCCCCCATAAGCAAGGCATAGTTTTAAATCATTTTCAATATTTAAAGGAGTGATTAAATGAAACGTTGTTTATCCCACCTGTTGCTTCTCTTGGGGTCAAATAAGAAGGCCTAATGAAAAAAATGAAGAATCAGAATTAAAAAAAGGACTTCTGTTGCGTTTAGTATCTTCCGTGGTATTTCAGTATAGTTTTCTTGAGAAGCTAATTGAACTAGGCAGAACTGGCATGCAGAATAGAATAGAAAAAAGATATTGCACCTAAGGAAATAGCTATGAAGATAAGGCTGCCTGATATTGAAATTTGTTGATGGCATTAGCAAACAACTCTTCCCTCTCAAGGATTGCCAGGAAAGTCCAGGACCTCAAGGAGCACAGAGCAAGAATAACCTCTCAGCATCCTTCATCCACATAACAGTGAAGTTAGATGGGCTGGTCATGCTGCTCATTGGGCAATAGTATTTTTACTCTTCCATACACAGTTAACCCTCAGTCACCAAATGAATAACTATTTACCTTTCCTTTTAAGTTCTTACTTCAAAAAGTTATGAGAGTTTCATGCATTTTTTAAAGAATGAGCACTTACTGAGTGCTTTTCTGTGCTCTGTACCAATCTGAACTTTTGCAGTAGGAAAAATTTAAATGAGGTGATTCTTGCCAGGTGAATGTCTTTATAGTGAAAGTAACACCTAAGTTGTGTCCTAGTATAAGAACTGTGGAAAAAGTAATGATAGTAAGGCTAGAATTAGGAGAATTAAAAAGACCCGTGTTTCTGAAATGCAAACATTATGTATACCAAATTTTCATGAGCTCTGGTGCTTGGGTTTTTTCTCTGTATCTTTCCTGGCATTGTAAACTGGAGGCACCCAGGCATGGGTCAATACAGATTCCTGGAGGCCAGCAGTTGATATACAATCTTACTTCTTTCTGACAGTTATTTTCTCTTAATTTCACAAGGTCGCCAAAACCAGTGGGAGAATTCTTATTACTATTTCACCGATGGGAAAATTCTTATTAAAAAACCCACACATAATATTTGCATTTTTTATGAGAAAACTCGAATGAAAAATGGTATTTAACACACAGGATTCTGGCAAACTCTTTTACCATGATGTGGCCTTGACAAAGTCTTTGCTGGGCTAGAATGTGTTTTGCTGTAATTTTTAAATTAAACCTCTTGATCTCCCTTAGACCCTCTTCATTCTAACCCCTTTTCTGGTCTTTAAAATATTATACAGAAATACATATGACATGCTGTCTGTGTGTACGTTAGGTTGGCTGGGAGAGTTTTAGGGAGAACATATGCAGTGTTTTCACTATATTTTGCTGTTGGGATTACAGAAATTCTCTTTCTTTGTTGTGAGCCAGAGGCTAGACCTTGGCTGGTGGCGGGGTACCAAGTCTCATGGGACTCCATCATCACTAGAAAGTAAGAAAATTCATTTTTGTGGTCATCTGAGGTCGATTCCTCATCAGTTGTCACGATCCATTCAGCATAGGTGATACAACTGGCTTGTGCATTTGTCCTGCAACCTCTTATCCTCACTTTTGTACATCCCAGAGTATAAGATGAACATGACAAAAGTATTCACAGTTGCTCTGCATAACAAGAGCCTGTCTGTGTATCTTTTCAAAAGAAACATCCAGAAAATAATTGTGCCTGGGCATTTCTGCCATTTGGGACAATTACATTGAATATCCCTTAGATTTGGTTTTGGCTTTGTAACATAATGCATAGCCAAGGAGTCAATGCAAGGCCTATGTGGAGTCCAGACATCATTCTGCTATTAATGTCTGTGACATGGTGTGAATGTTGAAACCAGAAAGTTGAGTTTTGAAGTCTGAAAGCAGCTGACAACAGATGAGGCTAACAGAGCAAAGCTTGTGTCCAGCCTCAGCTGTTTCTGCTGCCAGGACATTCTTCTCTTATTACTTCATATGGACCAAATAGGAACAAAGGTGCTCTGAAGATATTTCCATGTTTCCTGCTAATAAAAAGAACAAGATAGCAGCTTATACATTTAGTGTAACCACATAGTACATGTTAAAAACTTGCTAGTGATGTTCAGCTCTGTAAATTACAGCAGCTTCTCAAACTTACTGTGTCCACAAATCCTTGGAGATTTAGTTGCTCTGAGGTGGGGCCCAGGTATTTTGAAACTTGATAAGCTCCCAGGAGACATCAGTGCTACATCAGTGCTATGGTCTGAGAACCATACTTGGGTAGTAATGAGCTAGAGCATGGTGCTGAAATGGCTTGGATGCCAGGTCTATTAATAATACCAACAAGTTAAGTTATCTCTGACCCATGGAACTAATTCCATTCCGAGGCTCCCTTAACCTTCTAAATATTTGTAGTTGGTCAGGGAGAGGACTACTGGCCACAGGGTATCATGAAATTAGGGCTGGAGGGTGCAGGGAATGGTCTCAGGGTACTGAGATAGTTCTTATACTTTCACATTTCCTTAAGCCTCACCAGTAAAGAGTCATTTTCACAAATAAGTAAAATGTTAAATGATAGATTAAATTAGTTTAATTAGTTGGTTGGCATATAACAGGAAATTGCTGATGGGAGAGATGGGTGGTTGAGGGAAGAATAGGGTCAGACTAAGAGTTTAAGGACTGGAGAAAATGATAAATACAATTTTAAAGTATGAGGTATATGTCATTTCAGGTAATAATTGACTTGTGAGGGACAATGGATAGTTTAGGAAAGAATGAGAGTGTGAGCCGATGGGGCCAGTAGGGATTAGGTCATCTCAGTGGGCAGGTTGGGTGGTTAGTTCAGGTATAAATGAATGACATGACTAAAGACCATCTCAAAATGCACATTCAGTGATAGTAAACCAACTGCATCATCTTTTTTTTTTTTTAAACTGGAAACAATATTAAAAAGAACAACCTTCTGGGCAGTGCCTATGGCTCAAAAGGGTAGGGCTCCAGCCCCATATGCCAGAGGTGGTGGGTTCAAACCCAGCCCCGGCCAAAAAACAAAACTAAAAACAACCTTCTGAAGGAAACATTTTCCTTTTTTTTTTTTTTTCAAGTAGGTCCTTCCTGGTTTGGTGAGGAACAAAAGATTTCTCAGGATTTATGTTTACTTGCAAATTGAGAATTCCAGAAATTTGCAGTTCTCACACTGTCTAGACCAATTTCCTTTCCAAATCTGGGATGCAGCACTTTGCTTTGAAAAGATGAAAAGAGGTCAGTTCTCAAATGTGTGGTTTTAATTGATTGGCACCAGGCTGACCGGATCCTTGACAAGGAACAGAGTACCTAGAAACTTTTAGAAAACAAAAAATAATTTAAAAATATTTTGATCAGTATGTGGCTAGGATTTCCTTAGTAGATGCAGTTGACGGGCATGGAATTATAAATATGCCATAAATTTCCACTTCAAATATGTGTGTACATATACACACATACATATACACACACCATATTGTGAGAGTGTGTGTGTCTGTGTGTGTATATATGTAAATGTGGGTCATTACAAAAGTTTTGAGCAAGTTGAAACTTGCATAGGTGAATCAGAAAGGACTCTGTTGACTGTGCTTCTTGGATGTGAAATAATGGACCATTTCACAGTCTGCCTCCAAACCTTCACAGTGACCTACATATATGTCTTAAAGTGAATTGTAGGAGTGAGAAGCTTGGAAGTGAGAGTAAAGACATGATAGATGCTTTGTGTTTGCTTATTATAACTTACTGTATTTAGTAATATAATTATATTAGTGTAGAACTCCCTTACTGTCAAAGATTAGGTAAAATACTGGAATAAAAATTAGGAAATCAATCAATTCCCATTTATTTATTTTTGTTGTTGCTGTAATTGCCATTGGGGTCTTAGTCATAAATTCTTTGCTGAGGCTGATATCTAGAAGAGTTTTTCCTACATTTTTTTCTAGAATTCTTATGGTTTCATCCTTGACATTTAACTCTTTTGTCCATCTCAACATAGTACTGTTATTTTTGACAGATCAAGCTGAAAAAATGTAATGACACAGAGTACTCAGTAATCTAAGTAACAAAATTAATATATAATAGGTATACATGCAGAACTTTGTAACCCACTGGGGTCTTGCTCATAAATTCATTGCTGAATTTTCCCAGTGGGGATTAGTTCATCTTAGAGGGCATGTTGGGGTGGTTAGGTTGGCATAAATGAATGACATGACTAAAGACCATGTCAAAATGCACATTCAGTGATGGTATACTAACTGCATCAATGTTTGTGAGTGGTGAGAGTTATGGATCCTGTGTATTTTTCTATATGTGGTTATACAGTTTGCCCAGCACCATTTATTGAATAGGCATTCTTTTCCTCAGCGCATATTATTGTCTGCTTTGCCAAAGGTCAGTTGGATGTACGTGGGTGGTTTTATAATCTGTGTTCTCTGTTCTGGTTCCACTGGTTCATATTGCTATTTTTGTGCCGATATCATTCTGTTTTGTTTACTATAGCCTTATAGTATAATTTGAAGTCTGGTAATGTGATGCCTCCAGATTTGTTCTTTTTGCTTAAGATTGCTTTGTCTATTTAGGCTGTTTTATGGTTCCAAAAGAAGAAATAACTTAATTACATTGAATCTGTAAATCACTTTGGGTAGTAAAGACATTTTAGCAATGTTGAGTCTAGATCCATGAACATGGTATGTTTTTCCATTTGTTTGTTTCCCTGAACATGATATATTTCCCCATTTGTTTGTGTTATCTGCAGTTTCTTTATCAGTGTTTCGTAGTTCTTTTCATAGAGATCTTTTATTTCCTTGGTTAAGTATATTCCTAGGAGGCTGGGTGAGGTGGCTCACTCCTATAATCCTAGCATTCTGGAAGGCCAAGGCAGGTAGATTGCCTGAGCTCACATGTTTGATACCAGCCTGAGCCAGAGCAAGACCTCATTTCTAAAAATAGCTGGGCATTGTGATGGGCACCTGTAGTCCCAGCTACTTGGGAGGCTGAAGCAAGGGGATTGCTTGAACCCAGGAGTTTGAGGTTGCTGTGAGCTATGACATCATAGCACTCTACCAAGGGTGACAGTGAAACTCTGTCTCAAAAAAAAAATTATTTTATTTTCTTTGTAGCCATTGTAAATGGTAGTAAGTCTTTGACTTAGTTTGACTGTTACTAGTATATAGAAATGCTACTGATTTGTGTACATTAATTTTGTAACCTGAAACTTTGCTGAATTTATTTATTTATCAATCCCAGGAGTCTATTGGTGGAGTCTTTGGAGTTTTCTAGATAGAAGATTATGTTGTCAGGAAAAAGTGATAATTTGACCTCCTCTTTTCCAATTAGGATACTCTTTATTTCGTCCAAAAGAAATTGAATTGCCTGATTGTTCTGGCTTGGACTTCCAACACTATATTGAATAGAAATGGTGACAGTGGGCATCCTTGTCTTGTTCTAGTTCTAGTGGGAATGCTTTTAACTTTTCCCCATTTAGTATGATGTTGGCTGTTGGTTGGTCAAATATTGCTCATATAATTTTAACATATGTTCCTTCCATGCCTAGTTTGTGGATTATAGTAATGTCCATTTGTTATAACTTACATGTTATAATGATATAAAGCACTATAAATTATAGAATAAATAATAATATGATAAAATATAATTTATAATTTTAAAATTTATAAACTATAAATTATGAAATTTATATGGTACCTTATGTAGGTTTTTATCAACCTATTCAATTCTCCACCAATGAGTGAGAAAGAAAGAGGGGAAGGGGATAAAGAGAACTTGCTCAAGGGGTGCAGTGAGATAGAAGGAATAAGTTCTGATATTTGATGATACATTGGGGAAATTATAATTAATTATAATTTATTTTATATTTCAAATTAACTGGAAGAGAAGAATTGTAATATTCCCAACACAAAGAACAGCTAAGTGTTGGAGAAGTTGGGAGATCACAGTTACCCTGATCTGATCATTACACACTGTATACAGGCATCATAATATCACAGGTACCATCCAAATATGTATAAACTATTCTATATGGGTATTTTAAGAAAGAAATTCTAATTTCCTTACAAATTTCACTGAGGTTTCATAAAATATTTTTATCATGAATCAAAAATGTTTTGCTTGTGAAATAGAGGAAAAAAATGAAAATTGCATTGTTTTTTCTTTCTGTCAAATTCTGAGAGGGAAGGGGGAGACAGAAGCATCTGTGCAGAGATATCAGGCTAGAAATTGCTACCAATAACTTTGACTATTTGAACCAGGTGCCTGGTTTTTCTTCCATGTTTTCCCACATTTTATATTTTACCTATAGACTGAAGTTTTATCCCCTTAATATTGTACTTCTTTAATTTTATCTTTTTCAAATTCATTTGAGTTATATTGGCTTAGGTTTTCTGGTAGTTGAGTTTTCCTTGATATTGGCTTCAGCCAGCATGTTAAAATTCTCCTAATTTTAAAGGTGGTTGCTCTTGTAACCTAAATGATAAATGCCAGAATGTTTCACATAGGTAAGCCTGGCAGTTATCTGTTACTGGAAACCTAATACTTCTAACAGTTACTTGTAATCACATCAACAAAGCAGACTAATAACCCTAATAACTAATAAATCATATGAAAACATACACAACATCATTCTTTACCAGGGAACTTATGTTAAAATCACAATATAATACTATTATACCTTCATTAGAATGACTAGAAGGATAGTAAGTCTTGGTAGAGGAGGAATAGCTGGAATTTTCATGTACTTTGAGTATAATCACTTTGAAAAAATGTTGTTTGGCAGGATCCATTAAAGTTGAATTAAATGTAGAATTTATGCCCCAGCAGTTTTACTCTGAGGTGATGGAAATATACACTTACCAAAAGACATGTGTAAGAGTTCATAGCAGCACTCTTTATAATAGCTCCAACTGGAGACAACCCAAATGTCCAGCAAAAGAGAATGAAATTGTGCTGTGTTTATGTAATAAAATACTGCTCAAAAAGGATAATGAACAAACTGGTGTCATAGGCATAAATACAGAGTGAATCTCACAATTCTGAACCAAAGAAGGCAGATTCAAAATAGTCCATGCTGTTAAATTACACTAACTTGTGTTAAATTCAGCCTGGTTGTTAGAGCTCAGGATAGGGGGCTGCCCTTGTGGTTTTAGTGTCTGGACAGATGGGAGGGAAACTTCTGGGGTGCTCATCATGCTGTCTTATCCTCTGAGTGCTGGTACTGGGGAGTGTTCACCCTGTGAAAATTCATCAAGCTGTATGCTTATTTGTGTGCTTTCAATATTCATGTTTTTTTTTTTTAAACAGACTAAAGAATAATACCAAGTCCAGCCTATTCTATATATATTCATAAAATTGTCATGCTAAAATTGTCATTCTTAACTCTGGCTGAATCACATGAGAAGCCATGAAAGCTGAGGTGCAGTGTTCCCCCATAGAGACTGAATTATTTGATCAAAGAGCTCACAAGGTGATACTAGAGTTGAGAACCACCAATCTACAACAAATCATGTGAGTTCCTTCTTAAAATCTTTGAATTATATGTAGAGCAAATCCCTATTATCAATGTTTTTATTATAGTATAAATGACTGTAGGCCTGCATTTTTAAATGACTTGTGAGTCAGGTAAATAGTCAACAAGTCTTCATGAACCTAGATATAACACTGGTATTAGAAGATTGGGTCCTGCTGAGAGTGTTACTGGAGGCTAAATGCTCTGAGTTATCTTTTTACAGATAAATGTCAGGATAGTGTGGCTTATGTGCTATCTCTGTATTGGTGAAATGTCTAAACTTTCTTTTTCAATTTCTCCCCTGAAGTTTTTCCCTCATGTGGGCAAGACCAAGAATTGCAAGCATCCCGGCCAGCTAATAATTGGGTTTAAACCAATTATCTGTCCACTATTTATTTCTAGGGTTGAGAATAACCAGATCTTGCTTAAATACAAATTGAATGTTTTGTTGTATCCTGGAGATACCAGAACAGTAAAAGGACAGTGTAAAAAGTGATGAAATTCAAATAAAGTCTACAGTTTAGTTAGTATTGTACTAATGTTCCTTTCTCAGTGTTGACAGATTTACCATAGTTCAGTCAGATGTTGATATCAGGAGAAACTGGGAATATAAAGGAAATTTCTATACTCTATGGGTGACTTCTCTGTAAATCCAAAAATCATTTCAAAAATTAAACAAAATGTTAAATAATTTCCAGAACAAAAATTACATGCTTTCTCTTTATTTTCAAAATTAGAAATTTAGTATATTTTTGAATACAACAAAATATTTTAACAATCCTTAAAATTTTATTTCATAGTTTTTCTATCACCTATTTAGTAGACAGTTTCACCAGTCGCACTCAGTAAATAGAGGGTTCATGTACATGGATATAGTGATGGTCTTGCAGAAAACACTCACAAAGGCTTTTGGTCTTCTCCACTCCACCCCTGACTTACATCAGCTAAACATTTGTGATATCTTGGTTATTCTCATTCTTGTTTTCATTTGTGATAGTCCAGCCTTCTCCGAAACCATGTGAAGGAACTGAACACTTGGATAACATAAACTTCCTCGTAAGCCTTTGCATACTTAAAAGCAGGTACTACAGGGAGTGTTCACACACACAATGGTATTGAGGATTAAATCTCAACGCTTAATTGCCTTGTTGAAAACTCCAAACTGGCTGTGAGTAACACAAAAGCAAACACTCAGATAATGGTTCTAGAAGTTTCAGATACAGGTTACACATAGAGGAAATCAGACAATACCACCAACGTGTAATCACGTGGGTTCTCAAAGGGGTGGGCTAGTGTCAGTGGTGATGGGACAGGATCACCAGCTTTAGGGAGGTCTCTTTCTGTGCCACACAGAAAGGACATGCTGAAGGATTCTGGCATCTTGGAATGTAAATTAAGATTCCCAACTTTATTTTGGTCTTCTACAACAAAGTTTGTTTCCTGCTTGGCTCAAGATAATAATCATGGCAGTTTAGATCTGAATGAACAGGTGAGTCAGCTATTTATTTTGGTGCAGGAGATTCAAGGGCCTCAAAGACATGCCCTGGAGGCTCTGTCTGCTCTGCTGTCCTGGCATTCATTGGCACCTTTGATAGAAATGCTGAGTGGCAGGTGCAGAGAGGCCGAGCGCTGGTTTGCAACAGTGTTTTTGTCCAGAAGAGCAAACTATCTTCCCGTGATGTGAAGGGTTGTGACTAGACAGCAGATGGTAGGAACTCTCTTGATGTCCTCAGACATAACCAACCACAGTGCATTAATATCTAAGAGAGAAACGGTTTCTACAGCAAGACTGTCCTGGTGCAGCTGTCGAGGTGTTGGCAACTTGATCTTCCACATGACTGACTTTTATTGCCACATATTCTATTTCATGGCCAAGAATATAAAATACAATGATGGACACAACAAATTATGAAATATGTAATGAGCATTAGTCATTCTTCTATTGGAACCAACATTTTTTTGAGCCAAAAAGAGTTGGATTTGTATCCTATCTCAGCCTTTTGGTGTCTCTATGACCTTGGACAAGTTACTTCCCCATCTGAGCCCAGGTTTCCTCCCTCGTGAACTGGAGATGTAATAATGGCTTTTTATAGGGTTGTTACGTGGGTGAAGAGGGTGTACGCCAAGGGCTATGGTACATAAAGAGAACCCATTACATGTTCATTCTCCCACCCCACTCCTCCAGCTCTCTGTGATACTGATAAGGAACAGAAACAGCTGCATCCACACACGAGCACCTGTGTGTGCACACGGAGACAACTCCCCCAGGTTTCGGCCACTCTCAGAGTTCCCATTCCATTTCTGATTTTCTCAGAGACTGTTTTCCTTCTCATCCTTCTCCCTTTCTTCTCTGACTTCCTTCCTGCTCCCCTTCCCAAACCTTCCTTCCCTCCTGCTTTCTCTCTTTTTCCTCTTTCTCCTATTCCTCCTCCTGGGGTTTTGCAGACTTTTTAACAACAGGTATGTTAGGGAATGTACACACACACGATGGCAATGAGGATTAGACTCAATGCTTAACTGCACGGCTGAAAACTTCTAACTTGTTCCTAGATCATCCCCCTGGCTCTGAGTAACACAAAGGCAAACAGAGCTCTCTCCCCTGCCACCGGGGCTGTTCTGCAGGAGGATGATGTCATGTCACCACTATCAGTGGAAGACCCAAACTATCCCTCATATGGCCACATGCTGGACCACTTTCAGAAATAGTATGGTGGTTGGTTACTTTTAATCAAGTTTTTATTTTCCCATAAGGCTAAGGGTATCATAATCTCAATCTTAGGATAATGAGGCAAGTTTTCAGAAGTATTTTTATCCTCTGGTTATACTGAAGATTTTCATGATCCTTATTTCATTCCTTTAGTTAATTTTTCTTTACAAACAAGTATTGCCCTCAGCCCCTAAATCAAGCCATAAAGGAGATTCCAGGGCTAGGTTGAGGTCATTAGAGACCCATGGGTAGAAGGGAAGGGGGTGCAGGAAAGGGACCTTGTTTATGAGGTGAGCAGCTGACCCATGTCTCAGGCAGTGACAGGCCCTAGGCACCCCTAGGACTTTGCAGCAGGAACATCGACAGGGCTTTAAAAATCCTGAGGTATTCCGAGCTCAGTAAATTCCGAGATTTACTTACCTAGAAAATTTGTAGTTCAGAAGGACTCAATTTATTTTCCGGTTTCCTAAGCTGTTGCAGTGTGAACTTGGGTCAGAAGTTGCTGCCCCAGTTGTAGAAATCATGTAGGTCTTAAGGGGTACATACTGGATGTTAGATGAGGGCTGAAGTGATGCTGCCTGCCTCTTGGTACATATGTCAAAATTTTAAAGTGTTATGAGGCATTAGATGAAATATTGTTCTCTAAGACCTTTAAAAATAATGTAAATAGAGAAATTAAGATCACTTACATGAACAAATATACAAAATAAATAGATTTCTAAAATAACTGACCTTGCACCCAAGAAAACTTAGAAGTGTTTTCAATAAGTTAGTGAGTGTGGAGGAAGAAAGTGCATGTTTAGCCGAGATACAGAAAGTAATAAATTACCTGGAAGGAGTGCTTTCAAAGTTAAAAAGCTGAGATTGAGGTATACTCCCAGAAGGGATGGATGGCACGGTGACATGGACTATGGTCTCTGGAGAAGGCTCACAATGCATGGATACTCTGTCTAGACTGAGAGGAGATTGAGGGATGGAAGGCAAGGAAGTAAAAGGAGCTACCTTTTGTTTCTTTGATATCATTTACCAGGCCCTTTGTGGTGCATATTGGATATTGGATGCCCAGATCCCCTCCCACTGAAGTTTGTTGCCATGGAGATTTCTTTAGGTACCATGCTAAACATCAACTCCTTCCCAGAGTAGCCCATGTCCAATGCCTGATCTAGGAATGGGTATCAAAGTTCAGCCATTTTGGCTTTATAGGAAAATTCGGATGGCTTATTTTAGCTCTGAAGCTCACTCCTGAGGCTGTCATCGGGCCTGCATCAAAGCTCAGCTTTCCCTCTGCCTGATCCTGTTTTCTTCCCTGCCCTTCCACTGGTGCTGATCCTAAGAGTAATCACTCTCTAATAAACATCCTGCACATTAATGGAATCTCAGAGTTTGCTTCCTAGAGAGCCCCCTGTGGCTCTATTTCAACATATTAAGTTGCTTAATTTTCATAATAGCTCCCTGAGGTTGATATTATTACCCCCACAATACAGGTGACAGATTAAGACTTTGAAAGGTTAAATAATTTGCCAGAAGTCATATACTGGCATCTACATTCTTGATCTGCCTGACCACAATTCCATACCCTTTTTAATAATTGTGCTGCCTCCTAAGAAATATAGCAGTCTGTAAACTTGATGCATGTAAAGTTTGGATAATCACTTGTGTGGTTTCCTTTAGTCAATCACTATTGACTAAACAGTTACCAGTGTGTACCAGAAATTTTGTAGTTATAGAAGGAAGAAACATGAGACGTGAAATAGATTTTCTATCAACAAAAAGGCTGTGTAGTCCTGGGAAAAGCTCTTGTTTCTGCTCTACAATGCCATTCTACAAGTCCAAGATCAACTTTTCATAGTGTCTTTAAAGATGGAACTATTTCAAATATACTGTCTTTTGAAATTATAGAATTTAATAAGAAGTTTTAGAGAAATGAATGGGATATAAATGCAAAACAAATAAACAATGTTGCTCGGAAGACTCAATCAAGCAAGTGCTAAAATAATTGCTTTCAAATTAGTGTGATCAAGACAAATTGGAAGATATTGGAAGACATTTTAAACATCTAGGAAAAGTATACACTTGTATTGCTTCTCAATTATATTAAAGTCTTCATTTTAAAGAGAGCAATTGGCAATCTTAAACGTTGCCTTTTGCGTATGGTTCATGCTAGGAAAAAAATATTTTTGGCCTAACATCAGAAGATTGGCAACCGAGTATACACTTGTATGTTTTGAGTTAGAACAAAATATTTAAGGTATGTATGTATCTATGCATCATTTCGTAGGATTCAGTGCTTCAAATAACTTTTTCTGTTGGCCGCAATTGCTGTTAAGCCCAGGTCCTCTACCGTGTTTAAGACCATGTGTCTTCAAAATTGTCTATCTCATAAGAATGTATCTACTAAAAATTTATTCTCTGAATGAATCATCCAAAAATGTAGGAGATGAGGATTATTTGATGTAATATATGATGTTCAATATATGCAAGTACCACATGCAGATTTTTATATAATTTTTAGTTTGTTTCGTTGGGGAGAGTATTCAATCTTTCTTCTTCTGGAAGAAAAACAACTCTTAGTCTTTCTTTGTTAGTAGAGTTCTGATTGAATTTTGCCTTTTAATTTCTATGATATTAATTTTCAGTGACACATTTAAAGGAGTTACATGATGAAGCAACACATTTGGGAAAAAAGTTAGCTAAACCGGGCGGTGCCTGTGGCTCAAAGGAGTAGGGTGCTGGCCCCATATACCAGAGGTGGCAGGTTCAAACCCAGCCCCAGCCAAAAACTGCAAAAAAAAAAAAAATTGGCTAAACCAATAGCAGATACTTTCTATTTCAAAGTTAGAGTTGATCAGAACCAGAACAGAAACAAACTCTTACCAATCTCATACAAAACTGCAACTGTCATCACTTTTCCTCTGAGTATACTGATGCTTCATCTGTACTGATTAGCCACTTTACCCTGACTCTTTTATCTTTGACTTTTCTGACAAATCTCTCAATAGTAACAAACATCATTTCTATTGTGAACTCATCATTCTTTCCCCACGTATAATATCTACTTTTAGAATTACTCCATTTTTAACGTGCAACTATATAGAAATGAAACGCTGACCTGGCTTCCCCGAGGTTTACATTGCTTTTCAGCATTTAGTGGAGTGAGAAAGCAGACAGACAGAACTACATTGGGCTTGGGGACTAAAGACCTTGGGCTAAGATTGTTAGAATTCCTGTCTAGGTTTAAAATCCTAGAATTTTCCCTCATTTGATGAGAAAGCAAGAATGATGTTTGTAGTAGGCAGTGTTTCTTTTCTACAAAGGAAGATTTTAAAAAGAAAATTAAAGTATAAAGAGTGTACATTTTGATTACATTGTTTTGTACCTAAATCACCATAAAAATAAATCAAATTTAAGGAAATAAAACAATTTAGAAATATGTTGTTGTTATCCTCACTAAACACCAATATTTGGTATCAGTATTTATCATCATCGAGCTTACTAGAAAACCACCTTTGATCATCTTGAATCTTTTCAAAGTCGAAACTTTTCATGTCTTGCATGGGGTCTTAGTCAGTAATGGAAGAGCTTAAAGCTTCAGAATAATTTAATTTCTTTTCAAAGCTTTCCAATCCAACTTTTGAATATTTGTGTTGTCTGACTTACTATAGCCAAAAACAAAAGCTCCTTTATACCTATTTATGTTATTAGAGAGAAGATAATTTCCTTAAAACAAAGAGTAGATAGTTTTGAGGTTAATATTACATTGCTTTGGTACTGAGTCAGATGCTATAAGATATATGGAGACATAGAGATATGATTAGGGAATTTTAATAATAATCTAGTTGAAGAGGAGAGTATATCAAGTCAAAATAATTGTTGTCCAAGTACAGAGAGAGAGCCCAGTGGTTGAGGGAGGCTGGGTCTGGCTGAATCTCAGGAATCAGGTAGGATTTGGGTGGATGGGAAGAGGGCCATCAGCATTCTTAGAGAGAGAGGAATGGGGCTGAGGGTCTGGGCACAAAAAGCTGAAAAAGCCAAAGGTAGGAAATACAAAATCTATTGAGGAAATACCTGATGAATAAGTTTGGCAGAGGTTTTATAGAAGAAAGTGGATAAGACTATGCAATAAAGGAGATTTGGGTCATATTGAAATGTTGAGGTAAAGAATATTGGGTTTCAGATTATTTTGGCTTCGGTGTGTGCACCCAGTTTCCTTAAACTGTGTCCCATGAACATAAATTTTGAAAGATATGAAGAGATGTACTATGAGGGAAGAAAAATCGTGTGAGAGGCAGTAATTTAGCAAATATTGAGTTAAAGTATTTCATGCTTCTATCTTTTAAGAATTATAGATCTTTAATATATTAATGTATTTCACAAATTTCCAAGAATGTGAGGGATATAATATTTGTATTTTCTAACCCTATGTAGATAAAAAGGAGGGCCCCTAGAATAAATATCTTAAATTGCTGTGACTTGATGAATGAGTATACGAAAAAAAGTATGCATAAAGATGAAAGATGTTGATCTTGAGAGATTATGAAAATCATTTTATACTCAATGCTATCATTTGTTAACCTGCCATCACATGCCAGATACTGCAGATGAGGCACGGGGACTCAGAAATTTAAGCAATTTGTCTAGGGTCATATAGATAATGTGGATTGTCACAATAGTGCAATCACAGTTTAGTGAAATGATTGATGGAGAGACACCAAAGACATTAAGTGAAAGGATGTGATGTGCCTTTAATCACAAAGGATGTGGAAGCTTATGGTACCAATTATACAAAGCAGGAGGCAATGCAGCTCACGCCCAGATGGAGGTACAGGTGCGGGCAATACATGCCACTCAGTGTGATGATTCTGCCAGATGAGCTGAGGGTTTTTTTTTAGTCTATGTGATCTTCTGCTAGTAGTTACTTAAGTCACTGGTACAAAATAATCTCAGTATACTTTGAGTACTTATGGTGTGACTGGGTGAGTATCAAAGGTCAAATTCCCAAGAATGTCATCTCTTACAAAGCCCTGGCTGTAGGCCTATTTGAAGTCCATTCTTCTACATAGTAACTCTTACAGACAGGATTCAGGGGTCCTCAAGCTATGGCCTACCAGCCACATGCAGCCCACTGAGGACATTTATCTGGCCCACCAGGTATTTTTGCTGCTGCTGCCTGTCCTGCTTAGCAGCCGACTCATCCTGGGGCCCACAGTCTGGCCCTCCAATGGTCCAAGGGACAGTGAACTGGCCCCCTGTTTAAAAAGTTTGAAGACCCTGATCCAGGTCTATTTTGTTTCACTCCCCACTTTCCTCCATACTTGACTGCTGATTACATTCCTTATGCAGGTCTCCTGCACAATTTGACCTCCTTTGCTTCATCGATTTGGTATGAAATTGCCCTTACGGCTTAACTTACTTTTTTTTTTTTTTTTAAATTTTTTTATTGAATGATAACTATGTACATTAATACACTTCTGGGGTACAGTGTGGGGTTTTCACATGCAATCTGAAATACTTCCATCAAACTGATCAACACAGCCTTCATGTCATTTTCTC
>CAUYQV010125201.1:0-28520 GCA_963574575.1 Galagoides demidoff
TTCTGTCTCAAAAAATAAATAAATAAATAAATAAATAAATACTAGCTATTAAGAGATGCAAGGATTTTGAACTTAGAGAAAATAAAAGACAAGGGCCAAGTGATCCAATTTGAAGCGTCACCTTTTGTTTTACTATGAAGACAATAAAATCTTTTCTTTTTTATTATTTATTTATTTATTTTTTAGAGACAGAGTCTCACTTTATTGCCCTCTATAGAGTGCCATAGCAGCGTCACACAGCTCAAAGCAACCTCCAACTCTTGGGCTTAGGTAATTCTCTTATCTCAGCCTCCTAAGTAGCTGGGACTACAGCCGCCTGCCACAATGCCCAGCTATTTTTTTGTTGCGGTTTGGCTGGAGCCAGGTTTGAACCCGCCACCCTCAGTATACGGGGGCTGGCACCCTACTCACTGAGCCACAGACACCACCCAAGACAATAAAATATTGAGGTTATGTTCACTTCATTTGGTTATATTTGGTCTTTTGGGAGGGAATAAAGTAGAGCCATCAATAAAATTCCCCCTCCCCCCCCCCGAAATTTACATTTTGTGGAAAAAAAACACACTGTATTTTTACTGTACCTTTTCCATGTTATGTTTAAAAACAAATATTTAACCACTGTGTTACAGTTCCCTTTAGCATTGAGTACAGTTAACATGCTGTACAAATTCGTAGCCTAGGAATTAGGAGGCCATCCCATCTACATTTGTCTGAGTATACTCTATGATGTTTGCACCACGACAAAATCATCAGATGGCCCATTTCTCAGAATGTATCTCCATTGTTAAATGACAGGCATTATTATTATTTTTTTTTTTTAGATAGAATTTCATTCTGTTGCCCTGGGCAACACACCTCACAGCAACTTGGAACTCTGGGACTCAAGTAATCACATGACCTCAGTGAGCCGCCGCGCCCTGGCCTCCAGCAACTTGGAACTCTTGGACTCAAGCAATTATAGGACCTCAGTGAGCCGCCACGCCCTGGCCTAAGTGACAGACATTTCAACAGGGTAATTTCTTTCCCAATCCACCAAATTTAAAACAGATTAACAGCTGGGCATGGTGTCTCATGCCTGTAATCCTAGCACTCTGGGAGGCCAAGGCAACTCAGGAATTGGAGACCAGCCTGAGCAAAAGTGAGACCCCATCTTTACCAAAACCGAAAAAAACCAAAAAAATAGAATTAGCAAGGTGGGGTGGTGCATGCCTGTATTCCCAGCTACTCAAATGCCTGAGAGTCTGAGGTTGCTGTGAGCTATGACACCACAGCACTCTACCCAGAGAACAGAGTGAGACTTTAGGGTTCAAAAAAATAAAAACCAGATTAACAAAATATATATGCTACTAAAAGCATAAAAAGGTAAAGAAACCTAGAGGAAGGGTAGACAAGCGAGTAAAATAAAGCCAAACTACATCTGAATAAAGTCTACAAAATATTTGCCTTGAACCTAGTCTGGTAGCATGTACCTATAGTCCCAGCTACTTCAGAGGCTGGGCTCCCTTGAGTCTAGAAGTTCTGGACTGTAAAGTGCTATGCCTGTTGGTGCCTGCACTAAGTTTAGCATCAACTGGGGACCACCAGCTTGCCTAAGGAGATGTGAACTGACCCAGGGTGTAAATAGAGCAAGTCAAAACTCTCATAATGACCAGTAGTGGGATCATGCTTGTGAATAGCCACTACACTCCAGTATGGGAATCATAGTCAGAAGTCATCTCTTAAAAATAAATCACACTGGGCCAGGCACGGTGTTTCATCTATGTAATCCTAGCACTTTGGGAGGCCGAGATGGGTGGATTGTCTGAGCTCACAGTTTCGAGACCAGCCTGAGCCAGAGCAAGACCTCATCTCTAAAAATAGCCAGAATAAAATAAAATTAAAAATAAATAAATAAAAATAGCCAGGTGTTGCAGTGGGCGCCTATAGTCCCAGCTACTAGGGAGGCTGAGGCAAGAGGATCTCTTGAGCCCAAGAGTTTGAGGTTGCTTTGAGCTATGACACCATGGCACTCTACCATGGGTGACAAAGTGAAACTCTGTCTCAAAAAAAATAAAGGCTCAGCACCTAGAGCTCAAGCGGCTAAGGCACCAGCCACATACACAGGAGCTGGCTGGCCTGCCAAACGACAACAACAACCAAAAAATAGCTGGGTGTTGTGGTGGGCGTCTGTGGTCCCAGCTGCTAAGGAGGCTGAGGCAAGAGAATCGCTTAAACCCAAGAATTTGAGGTTGCTATGAGCTTGATGCCTCAGCACTCTACCCAGGGTGACAGTTTGAGACTGTCTCCAAAAATAAATTGATAAATAAAAATAAATAAATATAGTAATCATAAAGTTAGTTCCAGAAAATAAATAAATCAATAAATCACCTTGAAGTTCTGGGTAATTGCAGAGGTGGGCCATGAACCAGGTTAGGAGCTTACAAGAGGAAAGGCAAAACAGGAAATTGGCTCTATTAAGTACAACATCTATCCAGGGTCTGGAAGTTACAATACAATTCTGAGGTTTGAGACTCATGATGCATTTCCTCTTTTCCTTTTTTAAAAGATTTTTTATTTTATTTATTGCTTGTTGTTACATATGGGTGCCCTACTCCCTGAACCACAGGCACTGCCCGCATTTCCTCTTTTCAAGAGTTATTTCTGAGGAAAGGGTGTTCTAGAAGGTTGGATAGCACCTGACATAACTATTACAATGTCATGGTTAACAGACCAGGCTCAAGGGTCTGACTGCAGAATTCAGTTTCATGGGGTAAGTTACATAACTTCTCCAAGCATCAGTTTCATCATCTGTAAGCTGGTAGTAATGCATGACCTTGCCTTTGGAGGTGGTGATAAAGATGTAATGAAGTCACACATTTAAGGTCTTAAGCACAGTGCCTAACAAGTAAGATCTCAATGAATGTTAGTTTTTGTTATGGTGGTGGTTGGGTTACTATTACTAATATTATCTCATGTAATGTTCCCAATATGTCCCTCTATTATAGATGGGAAAATAGACAACTGAGCTGGTTAGATCACCACCCAAGAATAGGCTGGCACTACGTGACAGAGCCTGGCTACTTTATCTGTGCAACCATTCTTGCCACTGACTTTCCTGGCATGGCTACCAGATTTCTCTCTGAAGGAAGCAGGCAGTAATCATTGCTGGCAAAGGAGAGGCAAGGGACAGAGAGGAAAGGCCCAAGGCGCCAGGCTTTAGCTCTGCCCCAGACCAAGTAAGGTCTGCTCTGAGACCTCACACTTGTCTCTCTACACTGCCCCAGAAAGGGTAGATCCAGACCCAAGATCCTTCCCTCCTTCCTTGTTCTTATGGTTGGAGCCAACAGCTCTAAGTCACTGCTCCAGGTGTCAGAAGGTGTGTCCTGGCCTACCCAGGCCTTTGGACAGCATCTGGATGAGCTAGGTGTGGCCAAATTGTCTGTTGGCCATCTCAAAGGTCACCTATCCACAAGGCAGCTTAAAGCTCACTGTGCTCTGGGCTGTGATGATCCAAGTCTGATTAACAGGTGCAGGTGCAAGTCCAGGGTTGGCTCTGTAAAGCAGTAGACAGCCAGGCAGAAAGTGGAACAGGATGGTGTCTGTGGCTCAATGGGTAGGGTGCCGGCCCCATATACGGAGGGTAGTGGGTTTGAACCTGGCCCTGGCCAAACTACAACAAAAAAATAGCCGGGCACTGTGGCAGGCGCCTGTAGTCCCAGCTACTCGGGAGACTGAGGCAAGAGAATCACCTAAGCCCAGGAGTTGGAGGTTGCTGTGAGCTGTGACACCACAGCACTCTACTGAAGGTGATAAAGTGAGACCCTGTCTTTAAAAAAGAAAGAAAAGTGGAGCTAAGAGCTCAGAAAATGGACTCAAACAAGATGGATCCTAATTCCTTCCCCCATCACTTACCAGGTGGGGACTTTGGGCAAGGCACTTCATCTCCTTGGGCCTCAATGTCCTCATCTGTAAAAGGGGCACAATGCAGACCCCAATTCATAGGTTATAAGGATTAATGATGTAACACAGGCTCAGCGCCTATAGCTCAAGCAGCTCGGATGCCAGCCACATACACCAGATCTGGTGGGTTCAAATCCAGTCTGGGGCCCACCAGGCAATTACAACTATAACCAAAATATAGCTGGGTGTTGTGGCAGGTGCCTATAGTCCCAGCTACATAGGAAACTGAGGCAAGAGAATCACTTAAGCCCAAGAGAGTTTGAGGTTGCTGTGAGTTGTGATACCACAGCACTCTACCCAGGGTGACAGCTTGAGACTCTGTCTCAAAAAAAAAAAAAAAAGTAACACATAACAGAGCAAGTAATAATGTGCACAGGAGGTAACAATTTAGATATGCATTATTCCTTCATAGCCAATCTCAAATGTGTGTTTGTAGTGGTGCCATCTTAGCTCAAATGCAGCCTTGAATTTGTAGGCTCAAGCAATCCTCCTGCCTTGGCCTCCCCAAACACTAGAATTGTGTGAGCCACTGTGCCTGTGTCTGCCCAAGTGTATGTGTTTAGTGTAATTAAGTAATAAGGCCTAGATGCAGAGAAATGTGATCAGAAGGACTTCTCATTGCCTATCTTTGCTATGTGCACCCACTATGTGCTAAAAACATGACCAAACTGAAATCAAGTGCTAGCTTGCCCCAGACTATCTACATGTCCTTGGTCAAGTCATTCCCCCCCTCTGAACAGCCATTTCTTTATCTGCAACGTGCAGACAGACACCTAGCGGTACCCACTCTAGTGTACCGCCTTGCTAGTAACCTGGAGTGAGAGCGGGAGCCAGAGCTGAGCGTGAGTCTTTGGTGAAAATGTGTCAATCCTTCAACTTCCCAGTCATCCCTACATGTTGCACCGGGCAGAATACAGGGTCTCTTCATTACCGTTTTAGAAAGGATCAACCCTTAGTGTCAGAGACTCACAACTTCCAACCCTAGAAAGAACTTGGGGACCCATGAAACCTAGTTCTCTCCGTTCCCGCCCCAGAGTCCCCTTCCAGGGCACATATTCCCTCCAAAACGCCCTTCCAGGTGCCTGTTGTGCCAACAAATGGAAGCTCTGAATACTGATCAGCTCTCCACAGAGGAGCTAAATCCGGGCCTGAGAAAACGGGTACTCGTGGGACAGTCTGTGAGAGGTGCGGTCCGCAGGGGCCACAACTACGTGAACGCCCGCTGAGGGCTCGGCCTTCACTGGCCTGAGACGCCTAGAGCGGGGTTGGGGTAGGGCGGCAGGGTTCCCCGCGGGGTCCCGGCCTGAGCAGGTGCCGCGGAGCTCTGGTCCAGGTTGACTCCAGCGAGCTGCATACGGAGTGCGGAGGAAGTAATCCCTCCCACTCGGCCGGCCGCCCTGTCTTCTTGCCATCGGAGTCTCTCAACCTCCACCTGAAGAAGGTATCATCGCTTCCATTTTCCAGACAGGAAAACTGAGGCTCAGAAAATGACCCAAAGGAGAACACCAAGATCTGCTGACCCCATAGCCAGTTCTTTGTGTATCTACCCCCGGCCTCGCCGCCTTCCCAGGCTGGCGAAAGGAGAGCCCACTCTTCCGGAAACGAAGATTCTTCTAATGACCACGGGAGTCGTATCATTTTCCTTCTTTTCACAGACAAGGATATTAGCCACCCAACCGAGGTCGCGGAGGCTGTTAAGTGGGCGGTGTTTCGTCCTTGGGCGCCCTTTGCAGCTTGAGGCAAGGTGGGCGTGGTCCAAAGTGCGCCGGTCCCTCCTGTCCCCTCCCCACCGCTTGGTGCAATCCAGGCAGTTCCATTCGAAGCGGGTAGCAGCGTGGGTCCCCCCGCGCGCGCCCAGATGGTGAGGTCCGCGGACGGCTCCACTGCACAGAGCCGGGGGGGGGGACGCGGCAGGCGGCGCGCGGGCCGCAGCCGGACTGGGACCTAGGCTGCAGCGGGAGCGACTCACCGGCCGCCGGGTGGGGGTGGAGCCCCTCCGCGGCCCCAGGTAACGCCCGGCCCGGACCCCGCGCTGAGAGCCTCAGACCCGGGACCAACGAGAACGAAGCGATGGGGGGGCTGCGGGCTGACAGAGTAGCGAAGGGGCTTCCCGCAAGGCCTCTGCCTGCTCCTGCCTGGCCGGAGCTCTGTCCCGGATCCGGGAACCGGAGCTACGCCGTGCCGCTTGCTGCCGGTCGCTATGTCCAAGTGCCCCAGTGCAGGAGTCCCGGGGAACTACAAGTCCCAGCGTGCCCCGCGGCCCGCGCGTGCTGCGACTACAGCCTCGGCGGGTCCGGGCTTCAGCCCCTCTGTACCCCAGTGTGGTCGTTACTGCATTTTGGATGTCCGAATGCCGATAGGTTCAGGAAAGGTCTATGTCTTGCCCAAGGTCACAGAGTTTCCGTTGCCTGAAATCCATTAAGTTCGAGTCAAGCTGGTGCGGGGGGAAGGGGACGCTTAAGATAGAAGAAAAAACGGGGAATTCTCCCTAAGTCTGCCAGGCACTGCACTCCCGCAGCCCCCGATTTTCTTCTCTGCATAATGTGTTGACGGTTCACGCTCCCCTCGTAGGCCTTGTGGGTTCCTGTGGCGAGAGCTGCAGGGGGCGGGGTGTCAGAAAGGGGCCTCCTCCACGCCACACCCACAAAGTGCATACATCCAAAGTGCAGACCTAGACCCCGGAACAGCCTGAGGGGCGCACACAGTGAGACCCACTATTGACTCAGTGAGATAGGTACCCTCCTCTCACCCCATATTACCCCTGGACAAACAGCCTCACAGAAGTTAGTGCTTCCTCAAGGTCACAGCTAAGAGGCAGAGCAGGCTGACTTCAGAGGCTCTGTATTTAACCATCTGTGTAGTCCTGCCCCCTCAGTAGCCTATAGGAGATGGATAGCAGAGCTGGGCACATACTAAGAGCTCAGTAAATGTCATCTGTAGCTAGTTATTATCATTTGCCCAATTTTTCAGAGAGACTGAGAAGTCAGATAACTTACCCAGGGTCTCAGAGCTGGAGCCAGAGTGCTGTACATATGAGCCCCAGACCAGGAAGACCTCTACAGACACCTTGCCCTCACCCTTATCAGCACAAGCATAGACACTTCTTTTTAGGGGAGCCAAAGCTGGTTGGGAGGGTGAAGGAGCTCAGGTGTGTTGAGGCCTGTGGAGAGGACTTGGCAGGGGCCAGTCTATACTCTGGTGTGTGAAGCTCTGGGCTGGAGTCTGATGCTCTGTGGTATCTGGAAGGTCTGAGTTATGACCTGGCTCTACTAGGCTGTGCTGTGTGTCTCTGGGTGGTTCCACAGTCTCTGTGTTCCCCTAGCTCCGTCTTGGGAAGTTTACTAGACTTTGCCTCTTTGGAGGAAGGTTTGAGGGGGACTTGGAAGAAAGAAATGGTGTGCTTTCTGACCCTGAGAGAGGGAGCAGCCAGTGGTTCAGGCTCTTGGGTAGGTGGGACTCAGCAGGAAATGGTGACCACGCCCTCTTCCCCCTCAACCTGTCCAAGTCCCTCCCATCCGCCGGGGAGGCCTGGGGGAGGAAGCTGGAATGTAGCATCAAGTGCTTTGAATCCCTCTCTGGCTCTCACCTACTCTGTGTGATTAGGAGCCACCCACTAGTCCCTGAGCCTTTGGTCTCCTTTTGCCCTGGGGACTCTGTGCTTTTGATTATTGATTTGATGATTTGATTATGGGGGACCCTGTACTGGCATTTGCATTGCATGAACCAAACAATGAGAAATTAGATGTGATCTAAGGTTTGCACCTCAATGGCTTTGTGACACGGGGAGCTTCAGTGTCACCTCATCTGTAAAATGGGGCAAATGGTGGGACCTCCCTCTTAGGTCATTGTGAGAGGATGGTTAGGATGGGGTTAGGAACCCCACTTCTCCACAAAACCTCACAGGAGATGGCAGAGCAGAGGTGAGCTACCCCATTTGTGGTTTCTGGAGCCCACAGGGCCACCCTTTCAGATTCTGTGATGAGGGGATCTACTTCCTAACTCTGAACTACTTTCCTCCCTGTAAGATGAAATTAAACATCTGTGCCTTGGGGAGTAGGGTGATGGGAATGAGAAAGGTAGCAGGTATGCAGGCCACATCCCCACACGGGTTCCAAAGCATAGGACTCATCGTGAACCTAAAGAGGGATTCAAAGAAATGTTCAGATTTCTGCCTTCTCTTGAAAAATTGTAAAGTCTGGGGAAATTATGTCCTCCTTTCCACTTGCTGCAGAGTGTTTGTGCATGTGCCTATGAAGTTACAGTTAGGGGAGATATTGTTATTGGCCTCTGGTCCTGGGGGAAACCCCAAGGGACTATGGGAATTTTCTGAGGGCTACTTTGGGCTAGGACCAGGCTCTGGGACATAAATAAGAGGATCATGCCTGAGACAAAACAGGGCAGGGATTCCCTAACCCTGGAGGATCAGGGGCAAACCCAGAAGCCCTTCCTTGTCATCAGCCACCCAGGCTGGAAGCAGGCAGGAGCAGTGTGATAATAACCCTACTATAATGAGGAAGCCAGAGCAAGTCGACAGGTCTGGGAAAGCTCAAAGTGGGCAGTCTTTGAGTTAGCCCCAAAATTTGAGCCAGATTTTGCCAGAGATGAGTAAGGGGTGTTGAGGATACATTTCTATTAGGCAGTGTGAATGGCACAATCAGAGGTTTGGTGACTTAAAAGAATGTAACTCAGGCAGCGCCTGTGGCTTAAAGGGGTAGGGCGCCGGCTCCATATGCCAGAGGTGGTGGGTTCAAACCCAGCCCTGACCAAAAACTGCCAAAAAAAAAAATGTGACTAGATTGAGACTAGAGAGTTGCTTTCTGAGGATGGAGGTGGTAAAGGTATTTTCACTGTATGGCCTTGGACAAGTCACTTCATCTCTTTGAGCCTCAGATTCTCATCCATAAAATGAGGCTGAATTATCACAAGACACCTGTGATGTCTTAATTTCCAGTGAAGGCTGGATGTTAGCGCCTTCAGCCAAGAGGTGGCTATTGAATGAGACATGCAGTGATTGTGACAGGGTTACATGCACATTAAATGGCATGAGGTGAAGGTCAGGGTGCATCTAGCCCTGTGTTCAGAGATGGAGGAATTCAGCACAACTGGAGACATCACAAACAGCTTCCTATAAGAGGTGAGACAGGAGGAGAGCTTCAAACGGCAGAAAAGAGGAATGGGATGGTAGAAAGGAAGACAGAGGGCATCCCAGGCAGACAGGCCAGCCTGAGCAAAGGCAAGAAGGTGGCAGGTAGGGAACACCAGAGGGAGCATCACCATGACTGGGAGAAAGGATAGGGAAAGGCGAGCTTGACAGATTTGGACAGGGAGGGCTTGTTAAGTGCAGCCTCCGAAGGCCAGACCCATGTGCAGTTGGCAGGGAGCCACTGTAGGCCCTATCCCCATAAAGGAAACTGGGATAATCTTGCAAATGTAGGTACCTTCAAATGTGGGGTTTTCTAATTGCTCTTACATAGCAGAGAAAATGAAAGGTTGAAAGCCATAGTAGGTGAAGAATTGATTATAAGGAACTAGTTGAAGACATCACCTTATATATCCACACTTATTGCATGCACATGTAGTTTTAACCGTGATGGATAGAGTTTGGCATTCCAAGTAATGTCTGTAGCATGCATCATGAACTTGATCTTGCATTGCTTAGAGATATGCAGACAGCCTATTAGGTACCATACTTTTAATCATTGTGTTGCTGGCTGCATATCCACAATCCACAATGATACTGGTTGTTTGGGTCTAAACATTGCAATAAGCACATCTGTTCCCCAAACTTCCTTCTGATGGTTTCCACTGGGTTTCTTTTTCTTTTCTTTCTTTTCTTCCTTCCTTTCCTTTCCTTCCTTTTTTTTTTGAGACACAGTCTCACTATGTTACCCTCAGTAGAGTGCCGTGACATCATAGCTCACTGCAACCTCCAACTCTTGGGCTTACTCGATTCTTCTGCCTCATCCTCCCAAGTAGCTGGGACTACAGGCATCTGCCACAACAGCCGGCTGTTTTTTGGTTGTCGTTGTTTAGCAGGCCCTGGCTGGGTTCCAACTAGCTGGTGCCCTAACCACTGAGATGCTGTCAGGCAGGCAACAAAGAAAGAGGGCCCTGGAAGGAGCCGGTTGCTGAGCCTGGCTATCTTTCTTGAAGGGGGATTTCTGACCCCAGGGGAACAAAAGTTTTTATGGCTTAAGACTTAAAATATGCTCTTTTATAATAGTTTTCTTTGAAATTTTCAGTAGGTTACACTGCATAGGACTTTGAAAAGAGAAAATATATACAATATCATATACAATAGTCTACACTCTTCCTGACTGTTTTCCCTGAGGATGATTGTATATCCTTCCAGAATATTATCTGCAAGTATGGTATATGCCCAATTAAAACAAACAAAAAACCTGATACATACTGTTATACCTGTTCAACATCTTGGTTTCAATTTTTACTTTTAAATTTGGGTTTATGAAATATATCAAAGAAACAAATGAACCCCCTACCCCCACCCCAGTAACTCACCACACAGGTTTAACAGATGTTAACATTATGCACTGGTGCCTTGTTATGACTATGTTGGAGGTAGCCCCATGTCACTTCCAGCTGCCTCTTTGTGGTAGCTACACACCAGTCCAGTTATTAATTATACGAACGCACCCATCATTCTTTATTGGGCCTATCCACAACTCTTGGATATTCAGGGTATTACTGATTTTTTTTCCCTATATTTGGATAATATGCATACTCCACTTTGTATAATGTCAGCCTGGAGAAGCATTGAGGCAAAAGAGAACGAGACTTTGGCTTGGGTTTAAATTCCTATTCCCAGCTATGTGATCTGGGGTGAGTGAAGGCCTCACTTTCCCCATCTGTAAAATGGATTAGCTGTAGTCATCCCTCCGTGTCATAACCGCTGAGAGTAGAAAACTAAAATATAGAGGCTTCATTTTGCTTAGTTCCCCAATTCCCCTGAGAAGGGAGTTCTCTGCTAGGACACCAAGCTCTCCCAGGCCCAGCGAGTGCAGTTTTGCCTCAAACTATTATTTGTTCCCCGCCTCTTTCACCTGGCCGCGCAGGGGGCGGGGCGGTTAAATGTCTCTGTGACGTTAGCGCGCGTCGGACCAATCCCTGCGCATGTCAGGCGTTAGGTTGTTTGCATGGGTCGCCCGCCATTGGTCTGTTGGGCAATTCAGGCCGTCCCAGATTTTTAAAGACGCCGCGTAGTATAAACAAGGAGATGTGGGGCGGCTGGGACCTGATGTCACCGCGATGCTGCAGCTCTTGAAGGTGACGTCATCTCCGGGAAGGTTGCCGGTCCAGGGCTGTTAGGGCCATCCTAAGCACTTGGGGCGAGTTGCGAGGCTGCTCTCGCCCCGTCGAAGGTTACCCCATTGCAGTTCAGTGTCCCAGGCGCCGCCACATCCCCGAGGAGGGGACCATGACACAGTAAGTCAGTGCTGCGGCTCTCCCAACAAGACCCATTTCTCTGGCAGGGAAACTGAGCCTCAGAGACGCGAGTGAGTTTCCAAGTTTGCATGGCATGTTCGCTTTGCAGCCGACCAGCCTTGCTCACCCTGGGGTCTCCATCTTTAGGTCAGGTCATGTTGCCCCGCCCCTTGCTTTGACTATTGCTGCGGTCACTTTAAGTACGAAGATGGGCGCGAGGTTTTTTTAAAAAAAAAAATCTGTCTTTTAATATGGCGGCTCCCTTGTCACGTGCCTGACAGACGCGACTGATTGGCTCTCGTAGCCTCTGCGGGGCGGGGACGCCTCAGGCTTGCGGCCGGCTACTCTTTCCCGAAGCCTTCGGGCGCGCCCCCGCGGGTCCCTCCTCCCGCCCGGCGCGCGACTCCGCCGCTTCGAATGTTGTGAATCAAATGTGGGGTTTGTTACATTCCGCCTTAGCCGCGGACAGTTCTTAAAGGGCCAGCTGCCGGCAGCCGCACAAACCCAGCTGCGTCCTGCTCTGCCTCTAGCTGTCCGAGGACCTGGGCAGAGAGACTGACCACGCGTGTGCCTCGCAAGGCAGACGCTGTCGGGCGGGCAACAAAGAGAGAGGGCCCCGGAAGGAGCCGGCTGCCCTCGGACCGGGGGTGGGGAGGGGAGCACATTGTTCCGCAGAGCGGGGGCTATTAAAGGGTTCAGGCAGCTCCCCCCCCCCCGCCCCGTTGCCCAGTTTCGCGGTCCTAGATCCGGAACAAAGGAATCGACGTGTGCCCGGGTGGCCAAAGGTGAGTCGGGGCCAGGGCTCCCCCAACTCCCGATTGCCGCACCCCTGAAACTCCTCTGTTTTCTTCCTCTGGGAATGGTGCCAGTCCTCTAGCTAACTCCGCAGGGGTTAATCACGGACAGTCACCTGGACTAGGGGTGGTGAAACCCCTGAGATGAGGGGGGCCCCTCCCCAAGGCCAGGCTGGGTCTTCTCCGTAGGCTGAGCGCTGCGGTTGGAGAGGAAGGAGCCGCCCCCTCCCCCTGCGGCCGCCACTTCCTTTGTTGTTGCTTTTGTCTCACGCCGAGCACATGGTCCTGGATCCTTGGCTCTTAAAGTCACAGCGGCGCTCCGGCCGCGGCGCTGTAGTTTGGCCTTCCGCCCCTAGTGTCCCTCTGAGCGCGGCACAAAGGAGTGGGAGGGAGACGAGGGAGGCCCCTCTCGGGGAGGGTGCCCGTGCCTTGCCCCCTAGCCTCATACCCAGGGAGGGGTGGGGTGACTGAGGAAGCTTCCTGTAGCCTCACAACCTGTACCTGGCCTGCTTTGGGTAGGGACCTGCCCTTTAGGGACAATAGTTTCATCCCTCCACTAGCGACCGCCTGGTTTCTTCTTGTCTCATCTGGCTTTATTTGGGCGCTCTGGGAAGGAGAAATTTCCATCCCCATTTTACAGTTGTGGCAACTGAGGCTTATGAAGCATAGGGATTTCCTTGACCAAGGTCACCCACGGAATCTGAGCTGGCCAAGGACTCCTTGCTCCAAGTCTCATGGTCTAGACTTAAAGGGCCTCCAGGCACCACCCCTTGGGATGTTCTCTTGCACTTGGCCTGACTCTTTGAGGTGGGAGGGGCAAGGGAGTAGGGAGGAGGACTTCTTTTTCTGCCTCTGTCTACTCTTGCTCCTAGGTTCTGACTTTGTTCATCTTCAAAAGGGGAGTGCTTCTTCCTGCACTTAGGCTACAGCGCCAAACAACAGGTCAAAGACTCCCTAGACCAGGGTCAGGGTAGCTGCTTGGGACATTGGATTTAAGACATTGGGTAGGGGTGTGTGTACCGCAGAGTATGGTGCCTACCTCCAAGCAAGATCAGGGATGGGATTCCCAAGACCCCAGATCTCACTGAAAGCACAACACAGAGGAGATATGGAAAGGTAAAGCAGCTTGTTGTTTGACCTTGAGCAAGTTGCTAGCTCCTACTCTGGGCCTCATTACTCTCCACAACAGAGCTAATCACAGGTGTCCGAAAGCAAATGCTCTCCCAATCTTCTTTATGTCTTAGAACAGAGATTTGGGATTAAGTGATTTCCTCAGACTATTGGTGCTGATGAGTCAGGGGCTGGGGGACTCTGGGCCTAGGGGACCATCTAGGACTGATTCTGTTCTTCTCTGGTTTTGTGACCTAGAACAAATTATTTCCCTTACTCTGGGCTTCACTTTTCTCAACTGTGAAGTGGATATGTTCCCTGTGTGCCACCTCTGTTCCTGGTAGGACTTAAACAACCAAGAGCCACTCCCCTGTCAACTGGGGTATTCCCCTGTAGCAGCATATTTTTCTGCTACCCTCTACAGAGCTTGATGTGGCATCCTTTTTTTTTTTTTTCCTGGGCGGGGGTTTGGCGATGGAGATCAGCATATTGTATTTTCTGATAGTGATCATTCACACCCTAGCAGAGCTCAAACTTTATAAATTACTTCTGTTGTTGGCTTGGAGCCTTCCATGACATGAGTATGCACTGGGTGGTTGTTAGTGGGCTGTTCCTATTTTATAGATGAGGGAGCTGAGGCTCAGAGAGGGGAAACCATGTGTGCAAGATCTTCAGCTAAGACTCTAGCCAGGATTCAGGAGTGTGATGTGGAAGGGGAAGGGCACTATCACCCACAGCTGGAGGCCCTTCTGTCTGCTGGTTTGGTTTCTTAGCTCCTTATCATCTTCCCTTCCTTGAAGAGTAGGTGTCCTTGTAGGGAGCTGGCTACAGACTGATTCCCATGGGCCTGGGCACCTGTGTGAATCCCTTGAGCCTTGGTGTTGCCCAGACATCAACAAGACAGCCTGGCACAAGAGGAGCAGTTGGGGCCCCTGGCTCGGTGGTTAATCACAGGTACTTTATGGTCAGACTGCCTGGGTCATGTCCTAACTCACTCAGTTCCAGCCAACCTCACCGTTGTGCCTGTATGTTCTCTGAGGGTTGCTATGAGGATTTCCAAGCTGGTGCATGGGAAATAACAGTTACTACTGTTAGTGTCCAAATCAGCAGAACTGTGGGTTCCCAGGATCTGTGAGGTTAGCTGGGGGCAGAGACTCCTAAAACCAGCTGAAGTTCTCCAGAAACTTTTGGAGAACTTGATAAAAATCCAGATGTCCTTATTCCCTAACCCTCCAAGCTTCTAGCCCAGGTCTGGGGTGGGCCAGGAGTCTGTTCTTGAGTTATTTGGAGATTTCCTCTAAATCTCCCTTAGCCCTTGTTTGTTGGGTTGGAGTGTCAGCAGGAATCAGGTCTGCTGTGTGTGACGATATGCACTTGGCCCAAGCCAAAGCCAGGGATCACAAACGCAGTCACCTGGAGTGAGCAGACAGAGATCAGACCTGGAGTAACTGAGTGAAGGGGCCTAATAGAAATGAGGCCCAATAGGACCAAATTTTTCACTTTTTTCCCTCCCATAAAAGGCCAGATTTCTTTTTTAAGTAATCTTCCTCATGATTGGTAGTAATGTCATGGCTGCCAGGCTGTGTGGCCTTTGACCTTTGTGATCTGCCCTCTTCAGTGTACATTTATCACATCAGGCCTGCCCTGTGCTAGACACAAAGTGGTTGCTGGGCCCTGCCCACACCCTCTACTGAGTGCCAGAGCCAGGGGTTCAGTGGGAGAATTGTGAATACACTTCCCACCTGTGTGGTCTGGGCCAGCTGCTGTCCTAAAAAGTGGGAAAGGTACTCCCATGCAGGCTCCTTTGAAGTAGGACCCAAGCTTGTAGCCCTGCACAGAGGAAAGGCTTCTTAGCACTGTTGCCAGGAAGGAACAAGATGTTGAGCTACCGGTCACACTGGCTCCTAGCTGTGTCAACGGGGAGGTGCTTGAGAACTGAGTATCAAAGATGCAAAGGAATTTTGTTAGATGGAGAAGGGGTGGAGGAGCCCTTCTAGTGACAGGAATAGCAACAGGCTGGTCCTACTTGATGTATCCTTCAACTTTGCAGGGGCTGACAGTTTCCAGAGCTTTCCCTCTCATGGCCCCATCTCAACCTCTGAAGTTAAATAGAACCTTGGGTGAAGCCCGTCCAACTTCTCCCACCTGTACTCTCACCTCTGACCTAAGGGAGGAGACCCTGCCCCAACCCATTCCTATGCAACTTCCCCTCTTAGATTCTTGCTTCCCATTTTTTCTCAGCAGGCCCCACCTCCCAGACTCTACCCTACCAGTGTCCCCTTCATCACCTCCTGTGAAGCCTTGGGCTGGTCCTCCCTGTTGGCAGCAGGGTGCAGGGAGAAACTTGTAGTCAACCCAGCTCCCAACTTTGGCACTTACTGTGGAGCCTTAGGCAAGGTTCTTCCTCTTGCTGAGCCTCAGTTGTCTCTGTAACATGGGCTAACAGCCCCTTCCTGGAAGAGATGATGAGTAGGCACTATGGGAACAGGTTAAACAAAGAATGCTGTCTTGCCTTGGACTGAAATCCCTGAGGGCCGGAACCAGATTAGAACCTCTTACCTGGCTCAGCACCTGTAGCATAGTGGTTACTGGCACCAGCCACATACACTGAGGCTGGTGGGTTCGAACCTGGCCCAAGCCAGCTAAACATTGACATCTGCAACAACTCTTACCTGGCAATAGGAGGAGGAAAACTGGGTTTCAGGCCTGTTTTGGATCCCACCAAAGCCAATTAAATGAAAGGGAAGAAGCTGTAACCTCCCCAAGAGCCTCCATCTGCCTGGAGCCCAAGTTGTAGCCCCTGGCATAAGGCAGAGGAAGGTCCTTGCCCTCCACCCCTCTACCTAGATATGGTGTCAGGTGGGCACAGTGGCTCATGCCTGTAATCCTAGCACTTTGGGAGGCTAAGGCTGGTGGATTGCTTGAGTTCAGGAGTTTGACACCAGCATGAGCAAGAGCAAGACCCCATCTCTAAAAATAGCTGGGGGTTGTGGGAGGTGCCTGTAGTTCCAGCTACTTGGGAGTCTGAAGCAAGAGAATAGCTTGAGCCCAGGAGTTTGAGGTGGCTGTGAGTTGTGACACCTTGGCATTCTACCCAGAGTGACAAAGTGCGATTCTGTCTCAAAAAAAAAGGCATAGTGTCCTGGAGACCCTCTCACCAAGAGCCTTATTGGAGCCAGCTGGCCTGGAAGCATGTTAGTCAGCTCTGAACTCACTGCAGCTTAGAGGGGGACTTGATCCCACTTCACAGAGCAAGAATCTGAGGCTTAGGCTTCTGACAGGCTGAGGCAACCCCTTGTATGTAAGCATTGGATCCAGTGCCCAGAGGAGGAGCCAACCCAGAGAGCACATGTAGCCCAGAGTATGGTGAACATCATTGGTCCTGGAATCACCCTGCAAGGATTTGCTTTTGTCTCCCTGACCCCTAATGGAACAAGTGACTGAACTTCTTTTGTGTTTAATGTTTTTTGTCTACTTGTCTCCTAGGGTTGTGAGCCCCGGCCCAGCCCCTCCACCCCTCTACACCCCTGATGCAACCATGGGCTCTGTCAGTGACTAGGTGGCCACCCTCTGCCCCTGTGGGTCAGCGGCGATTCTCTGCAGGACCCGGCAGCACTCCTGGCCAGCACTGGGGAAGGTAGGAAGGAGCTTCCTAGTCCTAGTACTGGTCTGCCAGCTTGGCTGGGGCACAGAGGCTGGGAGGTGGGCACAGGGCCCTGAGCTATCTTCCCTCCTTAATGGGAGTAGTGACCCTGGCTTTTCTCCTTGCTCTGTGAATGAGTGGCACCCCTCAGTCCTATCAGGGCCTCCTCTCTGTGGTGCAGTCCCGGCCGTGAGGGCCCCCTGGCCAGCCTGCCTGCCCAGGATGAGCACTTACCCTCCCAGCAGCCACTGCCCCGACTACCACACCTCCCGGTAGAGGAGCACCGAGCCTCGGCTCCTGCCGGCGGGAGCCCCCGAATGCTGCACCCAGCCACCCAACAGAGCCCGTTCATGGTTGATCTTCATGAGCAGGTAGGCAGAACATTTCACCACCCCTGTTGCCTCCTACCCTTTGGAAAGCCAGTCTGAGAAGCAGAGGCAGCAGAGGCCTAATTTTACCTTGTTTAACTTGTTTCATGTTCTTGGGAGACATTATTAGCCCTGTTTTATAGGTGGGTAAACTGAGGCCCGAAGAAGGGTGAGGGTCTTTCCTAGGGCCACTCTGGATGACTAGCAGGGCTCGAAGCTCCTCTCAGATTCCCAGAGGGCTCTGCCTGGGGGTCCTGGAATAGGGGTACAGTCTGGTCTATACCTAGGTAGGACCCCTTTTAAAGAAGGGAAGGAAGTTGGCCCTGGCATGGCTTTTTAGTGGCCCACATGACCAGGCTTCTTCCTGATACTTTCCTGGCTCTCTCTCCACCAGGTGCACCAGGGAGCTGTCCCTCTGTCCTACACAGTCACCACAGTGACGACCCAAGGCTTCCCCTTGCCTACAGGCCAGCACATCCCTGGCTGCAGTGCCCAGCAGCTCCCAGCATGTTCCGTGATGTTCAGCGGGCAGCACTACCCCCTCTGCTGCCTCCCGCCCCCGGTGAGTGAGTGCTTCCACCTCCTGCTCTGCTCCTGTAAGCCCCAGGGTCCGCCCTCTAGCACTCTATCCTAGCAAGGTAGTCCAACAGACACAGGCCAGCCCTGCATTGAGCTGAGCAGAGGATGCCTATTCAGGCTGTCAGAGTGCTGCCCAGTCTCCAGCCATGGCCCTCTCCAGAAGAGTGAATGTGTTCATATACAGAGATAGAGTGTTTCAGGATTCAAGGACCTTTCTGTACACCATACCTGCCTTACAAGGTGGCATAGCACAGACAGGGGCCTTAACAGTATAGTGACCTTCATGGGTGGCCTAGGGCAGGGATGGGATTTCCAGAGGATTTCTTGTGCAGGCCTTGGGGTTGGTGGGTATGTGTATGCAATGGGAACCTTTTGCTGGATGGAATGGCCCCAGCTGTCATCACAAGCATATGCCCAGCCCAGATCCCACAACGTTCTCCAGCTCCCCCTACCCTCTCTCTCGGCAGCTCATCCAGGCGTGTACCATGCAGCAGCTCCCTGTGCCCTACCAGGCCTATCCTCACCTCATTTCCAGTGACCACTACATCCTGCACCCCCCACCGCCGGCCCCACCCCCCCAGCCCACCCACATGGCACCTCTTGGGCAGTTTGTATCACTGCAGACCCAGCACCCACGTATGGTGAGTTGGGGTGGGTCTGATGCTAGAGGTGATGGCATGGTGGGGGCTTCCCTGTCTGACTGACTGACTGGCTGGCTGATCTGTCCCTGCCTCTTCCAGCCCTTACAGCGGCTTGACAACGATGTGGACCTGAGGGGGGACCAGCGCCCTCTTGGTAGCTTCACCTATTCCACCTCTGCCCCCGGCCCCACACTGTCCCCATCAGTGCCCCTGCACTACCTATCCCACGATCCCCTGCACCAGGAGCTGTCCTTTGGTGTGGTGAGTGCCGCCTCCAACACCCACCCAGGCTCTAAGGCAGTTAATGGGGAGGCAGGCCAACCGGGCTGACCTGCACCTGGCCCCCTTCTCACAGCCCTACTCTCATATGATGCCACGGAGACTGAGCACCCAGAGATACCGCCTACAACAGCCGCTGCCCCCACCGCCCCCACCACCACCACCACCACCTTATTACCCCAGCTTCCTGCCCTACTTCCTGTAAGTACCAACACATCTGCCCCAGAGCTGCAATGTCCTGTTTTCCTGGGGCCTCTAGTGGTTGGGCCTAAACACCGTCCCCCTGCCCCCCAGGGTTTCCAGGACCTCCAAAGTTATCTGGCATCTTCACCAAGCCAGACATACAGTGCAAACAATAGTTGGACTCCCTGCCCTTCTACAATGTCCTAGAATAAACACCAGGGTCCCCAGCAGAATAGTATAGAGCTCTGGGCTTCGTTTGCATGAAGGAGTTAAGGAAGCAGCTCTGCCCCACACCTACTGACCTTGATCCTGGGTCCCCACACTTGTCTTTCTAGTTCGATGCTGCCAATGTCACCAACAGCAATGGGGCCCACCATCAGCCTGGATCTGGATGTGGATGATGTGGAGATGGAGAACTATGAGGTCCCGTAGAGCCTGTGCTGGGGGGTGGGGTTGGGAGACTAGCCCCAGACATTGCTAACCACCTACTCCCGCTATCTCTAGGCCCTTCTGAACCTGGCTGAGCGTCTGGGAGATGCCAAGCCCCGAGGCCTCACCAAAGCAGACATAGAGCAGCTCCCGTCATACCGCTTTAACCCAGACAGCCATCAGTCAGAGCAGACACTGTGAGTGCTGCACTCCGTATCCTTATCCCCTGCTCCTCTGAACACAGCAGGGCTGCAGTGGGACACCCCTATGTTTGGGGGAATCATACTGTATGATGCACCTTCCTTTTCCCTTGGCCATCTGTGTGGAGGTGACGCTCTGTACCCCTCCCCAGGTGTGTGGTCTGCTTCAGTGACTTTGAGGCCCGGCAGCTGCTCCGAGTCCTCCCCTGCAGCCATGAGTTCCACACCAAGTGTGTTGACAAGTGGTTGAAGGTAATGCAGCCCTAGCTGGCTCCCAGGCTTTTCCCATGTGGTGAGGGAGGAGGGCAGGCCTAGAGGGTTTCCCTCTTCATCTTTGTCATCATCCAGAAGTTCTGGCTTCAGAGAGTCAAGGTCCCAGGAGACAGCTAAAAAGATGAGAGTGGGTGGGGGACAGGTGAGAGTGAAGCCTGATGTGTGCTGCTCCCCCTAGGCTAACCGGACGTGTCCCATTTGCCGGGCCGACGCCTCTGAGGTGCCCAGAGAGGCTGAGTGAAGCCCCATAGCTGCCCAGGAGAACCCTGCCCAGAGCTCTGGAAACTTGGGGGGGAGGGGCAAGGAGGAAGAGGAGGGAGTGATCCAGGTCTGCCCGGTCATTCCCACCTGCATCTCCAGAGCTGGTGCCAGGGTCAACCCCATGAGAAGCCCCTGCAATAAGCCCCTGCATTTGCCAAGCTCCAAAGACTCCTTCCCTGATCTGCCTGCCTGTCTGCCCGCCACGGAGCTGCTTGAGTGTCCCTGATTTGGTCTCTTCCTATTTGCCTTTGGGCCCCTCTCCTCTTTTTCTCCTGGCACTGCAAGCCAAGGGTGGCTGGTGGCAATCCTTGGCTGCAAAATGGGTATGTGTGGGCGGGGGTGCCATCCTGAGTTATCTGGTCTCTTACACTGAAGTAGCATGCTCTCTGTTCCAGTGGCACTGCCAGGTGCATGGACAGTGTCGAGGCCATTCCCTGAGCCGAGGAAAAATCCTCCTGCCTTGATCTGACAGACTCAGGCAGTTAGCTCTGCTAGGCTGCTGTGAGGAGTGGGTCTGGTTTCCTAGAGGACCCTCACCCTAGGTACAACATTCCAGCCCCACCTACAGCCTGGAGGGGATCCCAGTTGGGCCTCTTGAGCAAATGGGGGACCAGACATGAGCTGAGGCATATGTATCCTTGGGGAGCCTGGGGAGAGTGAACCCCTGTGTTCCTGGTAGCTCCCCTACTGCCAGACCTATGCTCGATTTTCTCCCCTCTCTGTTTTGCATGAATGTGAGGAGCAGCAATTTTCGTTTATTCATTTGGCCCAAAATTGCTTATAGGATTTGGGGATGTGGATACTTAAGACTCTTTCCTTTGGCTTAATGGGCTTAGGGTTAGGGACCAACCAGGACTGAGTGCCCAAAGGACAGAGAATGGTCCAGTTGAGCTGCCAAGTCTGTTTGCATGTGCGTGGCTGGGGCTGGGCTGGGCAGCTGGCGGTCATGGGCAGGGTTGAGGGGTCTGTACTCAGCTGATAACTGCCATGCACTGTACTGCACACGTCCCTAGAGCCTACCGGGACCGTACGCTTTTCAGGGCATTTTTCCCTCTCCAGCCAGGACTCATCTCCCACCTGTCTGGGTGAGTCTTCTCTAAGGAAATCCCAGGAGCATGGTGACCAGGGAGGGTGTGGACCCCCATCTCTGGGAGGTCCCTCCTAGCCTGATCTCTGCCCTCCAAGGTCTAGAGGAGGCCCCTGTAGGGTCTGGCTGAGCTCCCTACCCTCCCGCCCTCCCTAGTCCCATTCCTTTTCTACCCCTAGCTGGGGTTGCTGCCCTGAACGAACCGCGTGTGGGGCCGGCACATCCTAGCAGGCACCCACCGGCGCCTGCTGCCTCAGGGATGCTCCAACCACCCTCGTTCTTCCCGCAGCAGCCCTGGCTCCCTGCCTCCCACCCTCGCCTGCCATGGGGCCCATCAGTCTGGTCCCACCCCCATGGAGAACCCAAAGTCTTACTGTATATAACTCCAGGTGACGTTTCTATATTTATAGCAGTGTTGAAAACCCATGTGTTTTACACAGAGAACCACCCTCTCAAATCCCCCTCCCTTCCCAACCCCAACAAAAGATTTTCAAAACCCTTAGGTCCCTGGGGCAGGCGGAAACGGGCTTACAGATCACTGCAGCAGTGATTCCAACACAGCTATTGGGGGGAAAATACAACATTAAAAGAAAAAACATCATTAAAAAAAGGTTTATGAAAAAATTACTTAGGATGTTTGTGATTTGCCGACCTTGCTATAGATGCCATGTTACCAATGATTTATTGTGGTGGGGGCTTGTCATTGTTTACTCTCTTATTTACCAACATTTGGCGTAGGCATGACAGTGGGCACCTTCCCCCAGCCCTGGCTGGGCCCAGCGCCTGTATTGTGTTAGAAAGGTTTATATATATATATACACATAATTACATATATATATATAAATATATGTAATTTGGGGGGCCCTGTTCCTTGCACATTTTACAGTTACCTCATTTTTCCCATGTATGTATTTGAGAAAATGCTAATATATAGAGAAAAAAGTGGTTCTTAAAGCTTAAATGTGTGGTTTTTTCCATTCCATTGGATTCACATTGGTTTGTAGCATTTAACATAACTAGTATGTTGTATTATATATGTGTATACTGATTGAAATTTTTAACAGATTTGTACTTTTTTTAAAATGAAAGTTGCTAGTTCTGCTTGACCAAGTAGTGCAATCATTATTTTTTTTAATATTGTTGCTGATTTCAGAGGGATATTCACTAATAAATGTATGATGTATACCAAGTATTGCCCAAGCTTTGGCTGCCTGTGTTCTTTTGGTGGGAAGTGGAAGGAGGGAGGACATGGAGAAGAGGTGGGAGCAGAAAAGATTGTTCTCTGTGGAACCTCGAAGCAATCCATACCCCCCTGGTCAGGAGAGGCCAAGCCACGTCAGTGATTACTTATGCTGGACCTTCTGCTTTACAATTAAATTAGGTAGGCAGGGTTCTGTTAGCAAACAGAGTTCCATCTCTTGGTTTGAGGAAAAAGTCATTTATTGGTCTCCTGTAATTTAAGTGCTGAAGTAGGTTCTTCTATCATGGCTCAGGCCTGCTATGAGGAAATGAGGTCTCCCTCATCTCACAACTTTTTTTTTCCTGTTTTGGTGGTGGAGGGGCTGACACAGGTTCTTTGCTCTGTCACCCAGGTGGGAGTAACTCCCAATTTTTTTTTTTTTTTTTGAGATAAGTGTCTCACTTTGTTGCCCTCAGTAGAGTACTGTGTTGTCACACCTCACAGCAACCTCAAACTCTTGGGACTCAAGTGATTCTCTTGCCTCAGCCTCCCAAGTAGCTGGGATTATAGGTGCTGGCCACAAGGCCCAGCTATTTTTTTAAGAGATGGGGTCTTGCTCTTGCTCAGGCTGGTCTCGAACTCCTGAGCTCAAGTGATCCATCCACCTTGGCCTCCCAGAGTGCTAGGATTACAGGTGTGAGCCACTGCGCTCAGCTCCAAAACTTTTTTATGACAAAATTCAACCTTCATCCATGATAAAAACTCAGCAAGCTAGGAATAGATGATGACTTTCTAAACTTGATAGAGTGACTACAGGCTGGCTGAGGTGACTTGCATCTGTAATCCTAGCAACTCTTAAAGGCAGAGGTGGGTGATCACTTGACCTCAGGCATTTAAAACAAGTCTGAGCCACAGTGAAACCCAGTCTCTACTAAAAATTGAAAAATTAGGTGGGTATTGTGGTAGGTACCTATAGTCATAGCTACTCAGAAGGCTAAGGCAAGAGGATCACTCAAGCCTAAGAGTTTGAAGTTACTGTGAGCTATGACGCCATTGCACTCTACCCAGGGTAACAGTGAGACTCTTATCTCAAAAAAAAAAAAAAAAAAAAGACTACATAAAACCTTATAGCTAACATCATATGTAATGGTGAAAGACTAGATGCTTTCCCCTGAGATCAGGACAAGGCAAGCCTGTCCCTTCTCACTACTCCTATCTAACATTTTACCAGGGGCCAGGCATGGTGGCTCACACCTGTTATCTCAGCACTTTGGGAGGCCGAGATGGGAGGATCACTTGAGGCCCAAGGTTTTTTACCCCAGCCTTACCAACCTAGCAATAGTCCATCTCTACATTAAAAAAAAAAAAAAAAAAAAAAAAGCTCAGCACCATACCACAGTGGTTACAGCACCAGTCACATACACTGAAGCTGGCAGGTTCAAGCCTGACCCTGGCCTGCTAAACAACAATGACAGCTGCAACAGAAAATAGCCCAGTGTTGTGCCAGGCACCTGTAGTCCTAGCTACTTGGGAGGCTGAGGCACGAGAACTGCTTAGACCCAAGAGTTTGCAGTTGCTGTAAGCTATGACACCACAGCACTCTACTGAAGGTGAAAAAGTGAGACTCTGTCTCAAAAAAAAAAAAAAGAAAAGAAAAAATAGCCAGGCATTGTGCACTTGCCTATGGTCCCAGCTACTCAAGCAGCTAAAGCAGGAAGTTTGCTTGAGCTCAGGAGTTGGAGGGCGCAGTCAGCTATGATCAGGCTACTGGACTTCAGCCTGGACAAACAGCAAGACTGTCTCTCAAAAACAAAAAATGTTGGGCAGCCCCTGTGGCTCAAGGAGTAGGGCGCCAGCCCCATATGCCAGGGGTGGCAGGTTCAAACCTGGCCCTGGCCAAAAACTGCCAAGAAAAAAAAAAGTTATACTGGAAGCACAATAAGGAAAGAAAATAAAATGAGTATACAGATTGGAATAAAACTAAATTTGCAGCTGATGGTGATGAAAATCTATGCAGAAAATCCCAAGGATCTATTAAAATAAACTAAAGGTGGGATGGCACCTGTGGCTCAGTGGGTAGGGCGCTGGCCCCATATACCGAGTGTGGCAGGTTCCTGGCCTCGTCCAAACTGCAACAGAATATAGCCCCATGTTGTGGCCGGAGCCTCTAGTCCCAGCTGCTTGGGAGGCTGAGGCAAGAGAATCGCCTAAGCCCAAGAGTTGGAGGTTGCTGTAAGCTGTGATGCCATGGCACCCTACTGAGGGCGATGAAGTGAGATTCTTTCTCAAAATAATAAAATAAGATAAGCAGGGAGTGGTAACTCAAACTTGTAATCCTAGCACTTTGAAAGGCTGAAGTAGAAGGACTGATTGTGGCCAGGAATTTGAGACAGTCTGGTGGGCAATAGGAAGACTCTGTCTACACACACACACACACACACACACACACACAAAATTAACTAGCTGGGCTTAGTGGCATGTGCCTGTGGTCCCAGGTACTCAGGAGGATGAAGCAAGAGGATCTCTTGAGCCCAGGAGTTTGAAGTTGATGTGAGCTATGACAACACTGTACTCCAGGCTGGGTAACAGAGCAAGACCTTATCCCCCAAACAAAAAACAACTCCCAGAACTAAATGAGCTCCGGTTATATGATCAACATACAAGAAACACAACATTAATTGTATTTCTATATACTAGCTATGAACACATGGAAGTTGCAATTACAACCACAATAATACTATTTCTAATCACTCAAAAAAATGAAATACTTAGGTATAAATCTAAGAAAAACATCCATAAGACTGGTATGCTGAAAACTACAAAACACTAATGAAATAAAGACATAGATACCACGTTCTTGGATTGGAAAACTCAGTAAATATTAATTTCTTGCCAAATTGCTCTGTAGATACAATGCAATTCCTACCAAAATTCCAGCAAGGTGTTTTCTTTTCTTTCTTTCTTTCTTTTTTTTTTTTTTTTTTTTGAGACAGAGTCTCACTTTGTCACCCTTGGTAGAAAGCCATAGCATCATAGCTCACAGCAACCTCACACTCTTGGGCTCAGGTGATTCTCTTGCCTCAGCCTCCTAAGTAGCTGGGACTACAGGCACCCACTGCAACACCTGGTTATTTTTAGAGACAAGGTCTTGCTGTTGCTTAGGCTGGTCTTGAACTCCTGAGTTCAAGCAATCCACCTGCCTTGGCCTCCCAGAGTGCTAAGATTATAGGCGTGAGCCCTTGCACCCAACTAAGGTATTTTTTTTTAAAGTATAGATATGTTTATTCTAAAAATTATATAAAAAGTGAAGAAAATTATATAAAAAGTAGAATGGCTACAATTTTGAAAAACAAGAATAAAGTGAGAAGAATCACTGTTCTGTATTTTAAGACTTACTATATAGGCTTGGCACCTGTGGCTCAAGTGGCTAAGGTGCCAGCCACATACACCTAAGGTGGCGGGTTCGAATCCAGACCGGGCCCGCCAAACAACAATGATGTCTGCAACTGACTGAAAAAAAAAATAGCCAGGCGTTGTGGCAGGTGCCTGTGGTCCCAGCTACTTGGGAGGTAGAGGCAGGAGACTTGCTTGAGCCCAGGAGTTGGAGGTTGCTGTGAGCTATGCCATGGCACTCTACCCAGGGAGACAGCTTGAGGCTCTGTCTCAAAAAAAAAGAAAAAAGACTTACTATATAGCTGCATTAGTCAAGACAGTGTGGTACTGGCAAAGGGAAAGACAGATGGACTAATGGAACAGAATAAAGAACCTAGAAATAGGTTGGGCTTGGTGGCTCATGCTTATATTTCTAGCACTTTAGGAGGCTGAGTCAGGAGAATTGCTTAAGGCCAGGAGTTTAAGAACACTCTGAACAAGAGCAAGACCCCATCTCTACTAAAACTAGATAAATTAACTGGGCATTGTGGTTGCAGTCTCAGCTACTCCAGAAGTTGAGACAGGAGGATTGCTCAGCCTGGGATTCTGAGCTAGGCTGATCCCATGGCACTCTAGAGTGACAGGTGAGATTTAAAAAAAAAAAAAAATAGACCTACACAAATACAGCCAGCTGAGTCTCCTTTTTTTTTTTCAACAAGACAGGATCTTGCTCTGTCACCTAGGCTAGAGTGAGTGCAATGGCATTATCAGTTTTACTGCAACCTCAAACCCTTAGCTGGTGGAACTACTGGCCCATGCCATCATGCCTGGTTAATTTTTCTATTTTTTGTGGAGACTGGGAGGGGAATCTCCCTCTTCTTCTTCTTCTTCTTCTTTTTTTTTTTTTTTTTTGTAGAGACAGAGTTTCACTTTATCGGCCTCGGTAAAGTGCCGTGGCGTTACACAGCTCACAGCAAACTCCAACTCCTTGAGGCTTAGGCGATTCCTTTGTCTCACCGTCCCAAGTAGCCTAGACTACAGTTGCCCGCCACAACGTCTGGCTATTTTTTTGTTGCAGTTTGGCTGGGTCTGGGTTTGAACCCGCCACCCTTAGTATATGGGGCCAGTGCCCTGCCCACTGAGCCACAGGCGCTGCCCAGGAGTCTCACTCTTCTTGCTCAGGCTGGTCTTGAATTCCTGGCCCTAAGCAGTCCTCCTGCTTCCAGACCTTCCAGAGTGCTAGGATTACCTTGCCTGGCTGGTCAACTGATTTTTAAACATTTGATGAAGGGCAATCTTTTCAAAAAATATATCCCTCAATTTATACAGAAATCTATTCAAAATGGATCATAGATTTAAAGGTAAAACATAAAACTAGAAAACTTTAAAGCTCAGTGTCCATAGCATAGTGGTTATGGCACCAGCCACATACCAATGCTGGCGGGTTCAAACCCAGCCTGGGCCAGCTAAACAACAAAGACAACTGCAACAAAAAATAGCTGGGCATTACGGCAGGTGTCTGTAGTCCCAGCTACTTGGGAGGCTGAAGCAAAAGAATCGCGTAAGCCCAAGAGTTTGAGGTTGCTGTGAGCTGTGACACTACAGCACTCTACTGAGGGCAACATTGTGAGACTCTGTCTCACCAAACAAAACTAGAAAACTTTAAGTAGAAAACAAGTGAAAATCTTCAGGATCTAGGGAAGAGATCTTGGATATAACTGACACGAAAAAACAATCCATCAAAGGAAAGTTGATTATTGGACTTCATCAAAAGTAAAACTTTTAAGTAGCAAGCCACATAATCTGACAAAGAACTCATATGTCAACTATATAAAAAAACTCTCAAAACTCAACAAAAACTAAAAATTAATATATTAAATATACCTGTACTTACAAAAAGATGTTCAACACCGTTAGCTAATAGGGAAATGCAAATTAAGCCACAATGAAATATTATTATACACCTATTAAAAGAACCAAAGTAAAAAATAGTGACTATCGGGTGGTGCCTGTGGCTCAGTGAGTAGGGCGCCTGCCCTATATACCGAGGGTGGAGGGTTCAAACCCGGCCCTGGCCAAACTGCAACAAAAAATAACCGGGCATTGTGGCGGGTGCCAGTAATCCCAGCTACTTGGGAGGCTGAGGCAAGAGAATCTGTGATGCCACAGCATTCTACTGAGAGCAACAAAGTGAGACTCTGTCTCTTAAAAAAAAAAAAATAGTGACTATCAAATTCTGACAAGAAGGTAGAGAAACTGGTGGTAGGAATGTAAAATGAATGGTATAGCCACTCTGAAATACTGGTAGTTTCTTATGAAACTAAACAATTATCATACATTCCTGGACATTTAGCCCAGAAAAATAAAGACTTATGTGCATGCAAAAAGTTATACACAATTTGCTGATGTGGTACCTTTTGGAAAAAGAAAACAAGGACAGGCGGCTCGGCACCTGTAGCTCAGTGGCTAGGGTGCTGGCCACATGTACTGGAGCTGGCAGGTTCAAATCCAGCCTGGAACTGCCAAACAACAATGACAACTACAACCAAAAAACAGCCGGGCGTTGTGGTGGGTGTCTGTAGTCCCAGCTATTTGGGAGTCTGAGGGAAGAGAATCACTTAAGCTCAAGAATTTGAGCTTGGGCTCGGCGCCTGTGGCTCAATCGGCTAAGGCGCCAGCCACATACACCTAAGGTGGCGGGTTCGAATCCCCAGCCCGGGCCCGCCAAAACAACAATGA
>CAUYQV010125202.1:0-20840 GCA_963574575.1 Galagoides demidoff
TGTGGCAGGCTCCTGTAGTCCTAGCTACTTGGGAGGCTGAGACAGGAGACTCACTTGAGCCCAGGAGTTGGAGGTTGCTATGAGCTGTGATGCCATGGCACTCTACCCAGGGGGATAGCTTGAGGCTCTGTCTCCAAAAAACAAACAAACAAAAAAAGAAGTTCTAATGTTGCCAAGGGCTACTAAGATTTGATTTCCTATCTGTGACCTGGGTAAACCTGGGCCTCTTGGACAAGCCCAGGGTCAGGGCCAGACAGAACTGCCCTGGGGCAGAGGTGAACAGGCACATCGCACGCTGTGTGGGGCTGAAGGAACAGTGTCAGTCCCATGATCCAAAGTGAGCTGATGGGACCAGAGGCGGGGTCAAAGCTAGAGGCAGAAATGTAGGGTATGGGGTAGGAAGGGTCTACATGTCGAGTGCTGGGTGTGGACCTCACCCACTCCCACTGCCAGTAGAATGCAGTTATATGACATGGGTGAGGCATGACATGAGGATAAATTTGGTACATGTGGAGCTTCTATGGCCAAAGGCAAGGGCTCCTAGTTTCTACCACCTGCAGAAATCCTTTGGCAATTCAAAAACAGGCACCCATGACTTGCCGAGGACAGCAGTGGATCCTGCACGAGCTGATTCCCAGGGAAGGTGCTGGGGACAGAGCTTCGTGCACACAGAGGGTTCTGGCAGGACGCTGTTCTCTGCCCCCAGCCTCTGGCCAGGACCAGTGATCTGTGAGATTTGTGGCATGTGCTGTCATCCTGGTGGAGGCGCAGATGGAGGGGTAGTCAAGCAGCACCGTTTGCTTTTTGGAAGCAGCAGAACCGAAAACCTTGTGTCATTTTAACAAAGAAGAAATGAAACAGCAGGCAATTAGGCAGGAGTGTATCAATTAGTGAGCCAGAAAAACGCTTGGCAATATTTTGATGATCCAACACTGTCAAACAAAAACAAAATTACAAAAAAGTACCCCCAAACAAATAACAGAAAACCCACAGAAATTGTTAAATAATTATTTTTAAATGCATTTAAAATGCAAGGAAATGGAAAAGAGAGAGAGAGAGAGAGATTCATTTAGTAGGGAACACAGAATTACTATATTGTGATGAGGTGCCCCCATTTGTTAAAGGAATGCAGTTGTATGAGTTCCCCTCTTAACATGGTCCCCCTTTGACCAACAAATTATCATGACCCCTCACCATGCTCCCCAGCCTGGAAAGTGGGCTGAGTCTTCACTGGAGCTGGGCACAAAGAAGACAGATGAGGCGCCTTCTCTCCTGGGCTCTGACACTGTGTCCCTCCTTCACTGGCTCCAGAGGGCCGCCAGCATAGCCTTGTAGAGCCTTTTTCAGATCCATAGGTAGGTAAGAGGAGCTTTGATACTCTTGGAATCCATGAGAAGATGGATTCTCTTTTAGAAGTCCAGTTTCCCCATTGGTAAAACAGGCCAAGGATTTCTACTTCATAAGGGTATTGCTAGGATTAAATGAGATCTTAATAGAAGAGAGAGCACGTGCTAGACTCATTCTATTTCTCCTTCCAGCTGGGAGCTTCTGTCTTGGAGATCACCACCATCTCTGGGGGTATTTCCCATCAGACTTGCTTACAAGCTTGCAGTAGAAAGGGCCAGTGGCCACGTGTGACATGTGGCCTTGTCAGGTAGTTGACCTCAGAAGATTTCTGAACAAGTAACTCAAGTTGCTTTCTACAGGGGATACTTTCCTCATTTTCCTACAACAGTTTTGCCTTGGGGAGAAGACTTTACAAGGAATTCAAGGTCTCTATCACCATCCCATTGTCATTCGCTCTGAGTAGAATGTGCACACTGGTTTCCATTTGCTTTGAATCTATCCCTTTATTGCCTTAAATTCTCCAGTTTTGGCATATGGGAAACACGTTCACTACACAGAGGCTCACACCTATAATTCTAGCACTTTAGATAGGCCCAGGTGGGTGGATCACTTGAGCTCAGGAGTTCAAGACCAGTTTGAGCAAGAGTGAGACCCTGTCTCTACTAAAAATAGAAAAGCTAGCCAGGTGTTGTGGCAGGCATGTATAGTGCCAGCTACTTGGGAGGCTGAGGCAGGAGGATCACTTGAGCCCCAAGAGTTTGAGGTTGCTGTGAGTTGTGATGCCATAGCACTCTATCCATGGTGGCAGAATGAGGCTCTGTCTCAGGAAAAAAAAAAAGAAAAAGAAAAAGAAAAAATGGGCTCAGCACCTGTAACACAGTGACTAGGGCACCAGCCACATACACCGAGGCTGGCAGATTTGAACCCAGCCCAGGCCAGCTAAGCAACAATGACAACTGTAACAAAAATAGCCAGGTATTGTGGTGGGCACCTGTAGTTGCAGCTACTTGGGAGGCTGAGACAAGAGCATTGCTTCAGCCTAAGAGTTTGAGGTTGCTGTGAGCCATGACACCACAACACCTCTACCTAGGGTGACATAGTGAGACTCTGTCTAAAAAAAAAAAAAAAAAAAAAAAAAGCACAGAGAGCTAATTAGCTGATTTCATTCATTCACTCATTCATGCATGCCTATTTATATCTTATGGGCCAGACAGCGAGCTACTGTGGTATGGAAGATGGGTGGGGATGAAGCTGCCTCCCGCGGGGATGATTGTCAGTACCTACGGTAAGGAGTGGCATTTGCTGAGTGTGGTTCAATGATTCCAGTGGGAACATGATGCCTTTTCAGAGGTGCCTTCCTGAGGCCAAGCCCTTGGCTTGGGAGCAGTGGGGTTGAGGAAGGCAGGGCAGAATCATTTGGCTGAATGAGGGGAAGGGCCCAGGCTGCTTGGGGTAACATGTGCATGTTGGGGGCTGATACCATTTTGAAATGTGTGCCAGGCTGATTTGGCCAGCTTCAGTGTGGCAGTCTGGTTACTGTCATCATAAAGGACATATTTATTCTCACACTTAGTACCCACAGTGCACTCACACCCACGTGCCTGGGACCCCACTGCTGCAGAGCTGGATGGCACCATCATAATACAGACAGGAAAACTGAGGTCCAGACCTGGGAGTTCACGGTCTGAGATCTCCCAGAGGCTGCGGGAAGACCCAGTAGGCACCCTGCTGCCTCCTCCCCCTCCCCCACCCTGTGCTTCTCCCTGGACACAACCTCCCTGGAGTCTTTGGCTCTTTCTCTTGTTTATCTTTACTTTCCTGAATTACAGGTCTTGGCTGCTGCTTCTTCACTTAATAGTTTTTGGCAACTATCTGCTGACTTCTAGTCAGGAGGATGTAGACTCAGCTCTCCTAGTTCCTACCCTCCACCTCCTTTTTGTCTCGTCATCCACCCAGGCCCTCTCAATTTAATTAAAAACACTGTTCACTGCAGGTCAAGTCGGTGCTATGTTTGCATTTTCTTTCTTGCACACCTTTTCATTTTCCTGGAATTAAAAGTTGCACATTACTTTTTCATTTGCCTAGTTTGTGATGTGCCTGTCACCGCCCCCTCCACCATCAGATCTGTTACAACCCTGGTAGATGGGTTTTCCCAAATGGGGACCTACATTTTCAACCATGTCTTAGACTAGCTTGATTCCTGGGGGTGCTCAGTCCTCACAAGTCCAGTTGGAGGGACAACTGGGTTTACACTGCCAGGGGCCATCTGCATTGCTGACACAGAGCTGGGACCTGGCACTCCTAGGAGTTTCAAGGTATCCCTCCCACGCACTCACCAGCAGCTTTGCTTTGGGCTGTTTTCTGCCTTGTGGCTGCCTCTGCCAGAGCCTCCTGCTTCTTTCCTTTTTCTAGCTCACCATGACCAGCATCACATACCAGGGGCTTTAGATTTCTGCCAGATGGCACACTTAGTGCTCAAGGACCTCTTGGTGCCAGCCATCTCATTCACGAGATGGCGTGAATGCCCTGCTCTGCTTTTGGCTGCTGAGCTTATGCGACACTGTAACACTGGGGCTGGGCCCAGCATTACCCTGGGTCATGGGGATATTCCACGATGGTTGGTTCACCAGGGACTGGGTTTTCTTTTCTTGCTCCCATCCCTGCCAATGGTGTCCAGGTCCCCACCACTGTTCACAGGGCTTTGCAAGGGTCTGAGGCTGCTGTTTGTGGGAGAGGTTGGTGAGGAAGTGGCCCTCAGGGACAGCTGGTACCTGAGCCCTTTCCCCCTGGCATCCTGGCTCTTTTGCTTGCTAGTCTTTCTTCTTCCCATTTTAAGGACTTCCTTCCCTCATTACTTCCCCCTACTCTCCCTGTCACCCAGCAGCCACTTACTGCCCACCTTCCAGCCTAGTCCTAAGTACATCCTGGGGAGCAGAATGAATGAACTTGCTTTGGTAAAAACACACTGCAGAACTGCCGTCCTTTACCCAGGTAAGTATCTTTCTTGTTGAGTCTTTGTTTCAGCTTGGAAAGTGCCCCAGGATACCCGGGAGAAAGCAAAGGAAGTACATGGGAAACAAATCCATGGATGCTTTGGGTCTAACCTGTCTCCTAGGGGCAAAGTAGGTGCTGCCCACCCACGGTCTTCAGTGTTTTTAAGGGAAAGGCTGCTTATCTGTTTTGATTTTTGGTCCCTTTAGGAATGGGCAGGTTCTAGGGACTGGCCTGAGATCAGATTCCTCTATGTCTGTATGATCACTCCGCCCAGGTCACTAACTCTGCTTCCAGGTCATCCTCCTGCTGCCCAGTTCCCTCTGCGCCCAGCTGGGGCCCCTGTCCCACCATTCACTCTCTTCTCAGACCTGGTCTGAATTCAGGTGAGGCTCAAGCTGAGCCCTGGCACTCTTGATTTAAATGATATGTATGTATTTTGAATGATTTGGGTACGTTTTAATGAAATTATATTATTTTTCAACATAAAATGTTATGAATGCGCAAATATGATTGATTTCGTACATCTCTGGAAAGCTGTTCATATAAGTAAATTCATATTTTGGTACTATTTTTTCTTTTTTTTTCTTCTTCCTTTTTTCCTTCTTTTTGGGTTTCCTGTATTTTGGTTTGGAAACATGACCCCTTCACCTGTGGAGGGACATCCACAGCACCTGCCCCAGTTGTGGCTTGATTTGTCACCCTCCTTCCCCAGCCCAGAGCCTACTCCAGCTGCCGAGTCTCTGCTCTTTTTGCCTCCGGGGAAGTTGCCATCAAGCAGATGGATGGGTGCTTTTCAGCTTTAGAGGAAATTCACTTCAGCAACCCCAGAGCAGTTTGAGAAACAAATGTTTCTGTTGTAAACATCTCACACAGTCGTAAACTCTAGCCTCTCTTTACAGCCCCACAGAGACATGACCCTGCTCTTCTGTGACCCTGCACTGTGGTTTACAGCTTGTTTTCTCTGCAAGGGAGGGGGGTGGTGACCCTCTAGCAAGGATGGGGAGAAGCAGAAATCCAGGCAGGTATTGGACAGGGGCTGCAGGCAGGTCTTGCCCTAGTGTGTGCATTGTGGACTATTTGCTTCCATTGGGTCCAGTGCTTTGCACTCTGCCTGGGACTGTTGCAAGAGCTCAGGGATGTCTGTTCCTGCTGGGCCCTGCCTTGCTGTGAGTGCAGGCCCATGTCCAGCCCACGTCTTGCATCCTGTATGACCTCCACGTAGACCAAAGTCTTATTTCATTGAGCAGCAACTGCCTTTATTATACTAGAGCTCCATCACAAAATGCCATGGACTAGGTAGATGAAACAACAGAAATTTATAAAGTTGGATTTCTGCTGAGGCCTCTCTCCTTGGCTTGCAGACGCTGTCTTTCTTAGTGTCCTCACATGGTCCATCTGTGAGTGCACATCACTGATGTCTCTGTGTGTTCGAATCTCCCTTTCTTAGAAGGACACCAATCACACTGGATCGGGGCCATTCTAATGGCCTCACGTTAATTTTATTATCTCCTTGCAGGTTTTGTCTCCACCTATAGTCACTTTCTGATATACTTGGGGGCCAAAACGTAGGAAACACATGATTTTTTCAAGGAGGATAATTCAGCCCATAACATTAGAAAAGACGGGCTTATTGGAAACAAAGAGCAAAAGAGAAAGAAAAATAATGTTTATTAAGTTAAATAGAGTAGACCGTGGAGTTCTCAAAGTTAAGGTCAGGTGGTACTTTATTCTTTTGCTGGGGATTTGATTTGAGTCTTGCACCTTGGGAAGCCCATCGCGAGGAGGGTTAAGGACTGCCCTGGACCCACATCCCAAAAGGGTTCTTTTGTACACAATTTACAGAGGAGGTGTTCTAGTAATACAGAGAGCCTGCGAATATCTGTAGACACGCAGGGGCCCAACATGTGACTCATCCCATGGCTCCCTGCCCAACACCCGCTCCATCTGGTGTGTCTCTCCTGGTCCACCTTGCTGAGCGTCTGCACCTCTGCTTCATAACAGTTGGGCATCATCCTCACATATGAGGAAAAACGAGGCCCCAACAGTTTATAAAGACAGCATCCCTCACCAGGGCGGAGTGGCAGGGGAATGGCCTGGTAGAGGGTCGGAACCCTGATAGAAAGAAAAAAGTAGTGTAGAGAAATAAATGAACAATCCTTCTACCGATAGATCCTGTAAAAGACCAGCTGCGGGGACCAGGGCCCACGGCCCGAGTTTACTGTAGCAGGAGAAGATTCTTTCCCGCCCCTGCCAACGTTAGGGCTGGAGGAGCTGGCGGAAGACCGTGGGAAGTGGCCACAGGAAGCAGGGGTCGCCGGTGCTGCGGCCAGAGCGGAGATTTTCAGTCTTTCCACCAGGTGGCGCCATCCAGCTGATTATCGAAGGAGAGCGGGCTCCGGCGGGGAAAAACGTCGGAGTCCTCCCAAATTGCAGGTCCAGAGTAGGGGCTGCTGCGCTGTGAGGGCTCCTGAATGGCATCTTCTCTCCTGGCGGGTGAGAACGACGGCATTTGTCCTCCCTTTTGAAAATCTGGGCTCTACACGGAATTTGCTGGAAAGATGAAAGCTTCTGGGTGGCTCTTGACTTGCCGGCAGGGGTGGCAGGCGGGCAAGGCCGCTGGTGGACAGAATGCTCTGCTTCCTCTGTACTCCCGGGAAAGTGTCCCCAATAGCTAAGAAAGGAACAAAAGGAACATTCTCACTGAAAATATTGGCCCCTCCCTTAGCAGTTGGCCAATCTCATTCATCCCGAAGCTGTCCCAGAGATGTGGGGAGTCTTGAGATAAACCAGTTATTAACATTTTCTCGAATAAGCCCATTTGGAGTACAACTGAGCAGCTGAAGACAACTATAGGTCTTTTCTGTCCTATTACTTGACCTTTTGTGCTGGAGGTGTTAGACATAGAACGACAAGTTGCTGGCACAGGTGCTGGATTTGAATCCAGACACTTCTATGACTTGCCGTGTGACCCAGGTGAGATTCTTAACCTCTCTGTGCCCCAGAGGACTCTTTGGTGAGATAAAAATGGTAACTCTTCTTATCTCATGGGTTTACTATGAGGATTAAGTTAATAAATATAAAGCACTTAGGGACAGTGTCTGATGCACAGTTATTATAGCTAAACAGTGGTTATTACTGTCAGCTGAACACAGGGCAATTTTCTCAACTAGGTCATGTAACACTAATGCTTGGCATGCAGTAGGTTCCCAGTGATGCTGAATTAGATTTAAATAGGGCAGGGGTGTGAGGAATGGGACATACTCACCCTAGCAGGGAGTGAGGAGTGGGACAGCTCATACTGATGGCTAGAGGGCACCAACCAAAGGCCACAGGAGTGTCCAAGCCCCTTCCAGAGAGGGACCTGCTACCCAAACCACCAAACCTCACACTCCAGGCAATTCTGAAAGGCTTATTATGAGAAAGATGTGAGTGGTGTGAGTGTGGTGGTTTCTAGCTGGGGGTGCCAGCGGCAGCCTGGGACATCCACCCAGGTGGATGGCAAATAGGACTAGGGTCAGGCTCCAAGGGAAGGGCTGGCAGGGGCCATTCCATGCAGGAGCATAGCTGACCATTTCAGGCTGGGAAAACCATGAACAAGAGGCCAAAGCTGGCCAAAGAGGGGAAGAAGATCAGCTGGGCACTTGGGAGGCCCCTGAGAGCTCCCATCTCCTTTGTCACCCTGATGCTTGACTTGGGAAGAGCAGCAGGCCAGATGCTGGGCTGACAGAATGAACCATAGTGACTTCTCTGGGCCCTACCAGCGAGACAGGCAGGCACGTCTTGAAGGCCCCTAGCTGAGCCAGGGGTTGCCCCTTTAAAGACTGAATCTGGAGTGAGGGAGTTGGAGGAGCCCTTCTTACGGAGTGGGTTGGGTGGGGCCAGGTCAGGGTGAGAGTGGCCTAGGGCAGTGGCTTTTCATTATCCAGCTTGGAAATATTTTATCTGTTTCACAACCAGCATGTCTATGCCTATCTGGGTTATATTTTTGGACAGGGGCAGAGGCCCAGTGGTGGAGAGTGAGGAGCCCTAGGTTGGCACTGTCTGAATTTGGCTCCACCAATTCCAAGCCGTCTGACCTCAGCAAGTTACTTGCCCTCTCTTTGTCTCGATGTCCTTTTTTTTTTTCCAGTTTTTGGCTGGGGTTGGGTTTGAACCCACCACCTCTGGCATATGGGGCTGGCGCCCTACTCCTTTGGGCCACAGGTGCCGCCTTACAATGTCCTTCTTTTAAAACTGAGACAAAGAGTAGTGTCTTCCTCACAAAATGCTGTGAGGATCTAACTGAGCAATGCATACAATACATTTGGAACCTCTGTAACTATTTATACTTACAATACTCCGAACTAATCAATAAACGTTAACTTTTATCATTAAGCATGCTTAAATTTGCATCGCTTCCCAAACCACATTTGGGAAGGAGCTGTGAACTCCATCAGTCTTCTGCCCCTGTGGGGTATGAGCCGGCAAACCCGAGTTCAGAGAATGAAGGGGTTGATCCAGGCCAGGAGCATGATGTGTGGCAGAATGAGGGGGAGGATTTAGGCCTCCTGATGTGTGTAAGACTCTTCCGTGGGCATAATGCTTTGATAGGGTAACCCCATTTCTTTTCCCTCCTTTGTTCATCCTAGAAGATGCTGGGGCTCTGATCTCCAAAGGTAAGGAAGAACTAACCGTGGAAATAGGCAGCAAGTCTTCCTGGCTTTATTTCCAAAGGTCTTAGCCTCAAAGCAGAAAGAGGGAAGGATTGGGGACAGACATAATGACAGAACAAAGCAGGGAGAGGGATTTACCCTGGGACTAGAGTGATCTGAGAGGGCGGATGAGAACGTGGCCGTGGGCCAGTGCCGGGCTGCCGCTGGGTCCCTATTGCTGTATTATTTTTCCTTCTCTTCATTTCTGCAGGCCCAGCTACTTCTGTGGCTATTTTTTGCTGCAGAGATCCAGGCCACCGAGGAGCCTTTCCCTCAGAATATACTCAGCAATGAATGGCCGCAGCAGCTGCCTGTAACAAACACCTTCCTCTCTCTGAGCTGCTGGTGTGTGAAGGGTTTTTATAGACTTCTCTGCTTCAGGTGGAAATAGGACAGCTCTGAACTTGCTGGCCATCACCTGGAAGTCATTGCCCTACATAGTTACTTCCTTTGTTGTGCCGTCAACCATGCACACTAGTAGACACTGAGGATTTTGCTGTTTAACCACCTCATGCTCATGTATATGTGTGTTTTGACTGTGCCTTTGTGGGACCCCTGACTTGAACCTTCAGGTGCTAAAGCTTGCAAATCTTGTTCTCATTACTGGAGTTTTTATTAGCCTATAGGCTGCATGGGAGTCTGGGGTCCCAGCTGAGTCAACTCAGGACCCAGCACTGAGCTGAAGGATCTTTCTACCCCAACCCCCTCTTTGTCACCCAAATTAGCATGTGTATTTTAATCCAGTTCTTTCTGGGATCCTGAAGAGGAAAAGATAATGATAGCACAGACTGAGCAGGAAGATGGGTGCCTGGTGGGATGGAGGGGGGGCTGAGGGTACAGCGGGTCTCTCAGGAGACTGGAGGTCCACCAAAATAAAGTTTCTCACATTTCACGGCAAAGACAGCTGAGGAGTCTCCCAATACCTCAGAGGGAAGCGGGAAAAGTCCATCTTATAAAACCTTCTTTCAAAAAAAAAAAAATATGGGCCGGGTGTGGTAGCTTATGCCTATGATCCAAGCATGCTAGGAGGTCAGGTGGGAGGATTGATTGAGTTCAGGAGTTCAAGATCAGTCTGAGCAAAAGCAAGACCCCATCTCTACTAAAAATAGAAAAACTGGCTGGGCATTGTGGTGGGCATTTGTGGTCCCAGCTACTCTGGAGGCTGAGGCAAGGGGATCACCTGAGCCTAGGAGTTCAAGGTTGCTGTGAGCTATGATGCCACAGCATTCTACTCAGGGCACAGAGTAAGACTTTATCTAAAAAAAAAAAAATTGGTGGGGCTGGGCGTGGTGGCTCACACCTGTAATCTCAGCACTTGGGAGGCTGAAGTGGGTAGATTGCTTGAGCTCCCAGGTTTGAGACCAGTGTGAGCAAGAGCAAGACCCACATTGTGGCAGGCACCTGTAGTCCCAGCTACTTTGGAGGCTAAGGCAAGAGAATCGCTTAAGCCCAAGAGTTTGAGGTTGCTGTGAGCTGTGATACCACTTCACTCTACAGAGTGTGACAAAGTGAGACTCTGTCTCAAAAGAAAAAAAAAATTTGTAGGTCATTTTCCTTTTCTTTATGTGTCTTCAAGTATATAACTGTGATCGGTTTCTTGCCCTTTATCTGTTTGTTATCTTTGGACCTAGGTGGGCTGGGGGACAGGGGTTGGTCTGTCAGTTAATGGGTCCTGTGCACACAGCTGGCTGCCTGGTGCCAGACCCTGGGAAGCAATGTTCTCCAAGGCATTGGACAGAAGTTCCCCAGCAGGAGATGGTGCTGATGTCATGGCAGTGGTCCTGGTCCTCGCCACAATGACGTGATGGGGGCGGATGTGGAGAGGAAGGAAAGACACTGTCAAGCCCCTTCTGGTTGCTGTAGCAACATTCTCAAATGCCTGGTTTCAAGAGCAGCAGCCCGAGTTTTACTTGCTTTTATTTTCTTTTCGGGAACAGCATCAGTCCTAAAAATAAGAACAGCAGAAACCGACCGCTGGGCTTCAGTGGCTTTCTGAGTCTGGAAGGTCCACAGCGAAGACGAGAGAAATAGGGGTCTTACCAACCACAGTGAGGGAGACAGGATGTAGAAGAGTCATGTGGGGCTGCGGGATCCCTCCCAGGACGTTTAGACTATTTTGTAGCCTTATAATTTGGCAGCCTGGTCCCTCCAAGGAAGGAAAACTCAATAGTGCCATCCCTGCACCCTCAGCTTCTGACCCCTTTAACTCTCATGAGGAGGCCGTGGGGAGTATAAATAGAGCTCAGGGTGGGGCTTTGCGTTTCTCCTGTTGTGGGAATCCTGTGGGACCAGAAGGTGGTTCCTTCTGGGAAGCTATTTCCCACTTGTTAGCTGCTGTTTCTTTCATTTCCTTTAATTTTTGAATATGGAAATTTCCTAGCACACACACATGTCATAAGAATAGTATTCTCTTTACATTGGAGGCAGTTCATTTAAGATGCTTGAAAAAGAAAAATGAAGGCCGACATCTGGAATGAAAGTTACAGCTTGGATGGAGCTATTTCTGACACTCTAAGACGGTTGACGGAGATCTCTCGGTTCATCCCAGCTACTGCATTAAAAACCAGAGTTAACCTTAAAAAAGGAGGAAATCTTGCCATTTGCAACAACGTGGATGAGCCAGGAGGACGTTATGCTCAGTGAAATAAGCCAGATGCAGAAACAGAAATACTGCATGATCTCAGTTGTACCTAGAACCTAAGACAGTCAAAGTTGTAGAATCAGGGAGTAGGTGGTTGCTAGGGGTTGAGGGTCAGGAAAATGGGGAGATGTTGTTGGTCAAAGGGTACAAACTTTCAGTAATGCAAAGTGACTAAATGCTGGTGGTCTAGTGTACAGCGGGGTCACTAAGTTAACAGTACTGTATGATGCACTTGAAATTTGCCAAGAGGGTAGATTTTAAATGTTTTTAAGACACACACACTTACACCCCCACCCCCCACAAGGGAACTAAGTATCTGAGGAGATGGAATGTTAATCTGATGTGATTGTTTTACAATGGATATGTATATAAAGTTGTATATCGATTGTGTATAGATATATATATAATTTGTATTTGCCAATTATGTCTCACTAGAAATTAAAAAAAATGCAAAAAAATCACCCAATTAAAAGAAAAATCTCCCCTCAAGAAAAGGCTGACCTTGACAGTGGTAGAAACAGGGACTGAGGAGGACATGGACGGAGGCTTGGATCCTGGTGTCTAGGATTGTGGGACAATCACGGAGAGAAGTGGGAATCTGGATGCATTCTGAAGTCATCACTAGCAGGGATTATGGGAGATTAGACATGGTTTATGATTAATTCTCTATATAGTGTAACTAGCGTATATATTTGTTATATAATAAGCATAACCCTTAAGATTAAATGATAATTATACAGTATGAACCTATACTTTGTTCAGATATTACCCAACCCCTTTCATTCTATCACACTGTGTGTGTGTATCAGCTGAATCCTCAACCCCTCCCAAACCCTCCCAAAGAATGTTGTCCAGCAATTTGAACTTTCAATATAAGGAAAAAGGCTCAGAAGGATGACATGGTTTCCCCAAGGGCACTTAGCCTCTTTCCATTTTGTTTTTGGAGGTCTTTCTCATATGGCAGAGCCAATGTTTCTGACGTGAACTTGAGGTCATATTTGCCTGCCATTGTTTTCTCCCCAGTCTCTGCACTAGAGCATGGGCAGGGCTGCTGTTTCATCGTCCACACACTGTCCTTTCAACACTGCTATCTGGTGAGCATAACTCCATGGCCCAACATGGGAGGGATCAGGAACAGCAGCCAGAAAACGATGGGTTGGGGGGATTATTGAAACAAGATAGGTTGGCCGGGTGGCATGGCTCACGCCTGTAATCCTAGCACTCTGGGAGGCTGAGGTGGTGAATTGCCTGACCTCACAGGTTCAAGACCAGCCTGAGGTAGAGTGAGACCTCATCTCTTAGAATAGCTGGGCATTATGGTGGGTGCCTATGGTCCCAGCTGCTCGGGAGGCTGAGGCAAGAGAATCACTTCAGCCCAAAATTTGGAGGTTGCTGTGAGCTGTGACACCACAGCACTCTATTGAGGGTGACAAAGTAAGACTGTCTTAAAAAGAAAAAAAATCTGAGGGAACAAGACAGACCATGAATTGGTGAGGTGGTAACTGTTGAGGGTGAGTAATGGGTTTATTACATTTGTTAATTTAAAAACTACAAGATCTACAAATTGGAGAGGAGACAATTTCTTATAAAGGCCAATAGCCTGCAAGGTGGCCATTCTGACAGGCTGGGAGGGATGGTGTCCGGCATAGACCAGAGACAGGTACTTGGAGGAAGGAAGGGATATGATGGGAATTCAAGCTGAGCAGGTTGGCCACTTATACTTATTCAGCAAGTTACTAGAGGAGCTATGAATATTCATGAAAGGAGTCCTAATGTATGTATATGTAATAAACATGCACATTACCTAAGACCCATATATTTGAGGGTGGAATATTGAACCTTTAAATATATTATAATTAGGCCTATATGTGAAAAGGTCTTCTCAGGACACAGAGGCCCTCAGGCGTCAGAACTGGCCCATGGTTGATGATCTCTTATCAAGAGAAAGTCCCTGAAATCAGTCTCTTGTCCAATCAGAGCTATAGTTATGCCTTTTGGAAGACGGAGTGGGGGTCAGTGTCTGGTGGTGGGTAGGATGTAAATTGTTTTCATATTGCTTATCTTGAGGCCACTGGTTGTTTAAATTGCTGGTGAAAAAGAAAAATCTCGTGGCAGACATAGTTTATTTTTTAAGTGTTGGGGTGTGTGACTGGCATGGCTTTAGGCCGTGTTTATAATTTAGTATCTTATTGCCACAAAGAGTCTGTTCTGTCGCTCTTAGGGTCTCTGTTTTAATATTAATGCTGGTCAGTTGTTGTGTCTAAACCAGGAAAGGGAGGAGGTCCACGTGTGATGAGATGTGTCTGACCTCCCATTTAGTCCTGCCTGGGAACTAAGTTTTCAGGTTTTTGTGGGGTCCCGTTGGAAAAGAGAGGAGGTCTGTTGAGTGGTTGAGGGGCTTAGGATTTTATCTTTTAGTTCATGTACTATTCTCTTTACATTTGATCATACTGGGACATTTCCATATTAAAAAGTTAAAAGAAATGGCAGTCAACAAGTGAGGCAAGAGGAGAGAAGCTTTGTACCAGCAGGAACCAGAGCAAGGAAGAGGAAAAGTCTTATTTTCAAATTAAGATTGTGGTGTTGATTATGACATAGAGCTGGACCTTCTAATTTCTCAATCAGGATTGAGCTTTGTGATTTCAAATGGCTTTAGGACTTTATAATCACCAGAAATAACTAGTTCTGAGAATTTATCTTAGGGTCAGATGAAAAAACTAATCCTACTGAGCAACTTTAAAGTGCATTAGACGGTTTTAGCGAGGGGAAAGCAATAGCTACTTTATACAGTGCGGTTTTGATTTGAATTCAATGTGGATTCAAAACTTGCTACTGCTGCTGGCTGGCTGTGCAGTCTTGAAGTTTCTTCTGGCTCCGGTCTGTACAACAGTGGTTACCGTGCCAGCCACATACACCGAGGATGGGAGTGTTCGAACCTGGCCCAGGCCAGCTAAACAACAATGACAACAGCCACAAACAATGGCTGGATGTTGTGGTGGGCGCCTGTAATCCCAGCTACTTGGGAGGTGAGGCAAGAGATTCGCTTTAGCCTAAGAGTTTGAGGTTGCTGTGAGCTGTGATGTTATAGCACTCTACCGAGTGTGACAATGTGAGACTCTGTCTCAAAAAAAAAAAAAAACCAACCAACCAACCAACAACAACAAAAAAAAAACCAAGGGAAAGTTTCTTCTATCTCTTTGAGTTTCTATTTTCTCTTCTATACAGTATCTGTGATGATGCTAGTAGAAGGTCATTGTGTTAGGATACAAAGTGTTTTGCATAACAGTCATAAGTGCTATTGTTAACATAATTATGTTAATATGTGGTTAGTGCAGCAATTACATGGCAATGGAATCAGTGTCAACAAATGTTTATTGAATATCTGGTACATGGCATGCATTCAAGCCTTGGAAGGAGCTTGGAAGTTATTTTCATTTTTTAAAAAATGGGTTATACTTGTATAAATTTATGGGGTACAATTATAATTTTGTTACATGTGTATCTTCTGTGTATCCATCTTTAGTGTATCCATCACCTGAATAGTATATACTGTGGCCATTAAGTAATTCTCATTATTCACCCCCTCCCTACGTCCAACCCTTCTGAATCTGCAACATCGATTATTTCACACTCTGTCCATGTGTACACATTACTTAGGTCCCTCTTCTAAGAGAGAACATGTTGTATTTGTCCTCCAAAGTCTGAGTTTTTTCACTTAAATAATGGTCTTCAGTTTCATCCATGTTGTTGCAAAAGACATGATTTCCTTCTAATTTATAATTGGATAGTGTTCCACTGTGTATATGTACCACATTTTCTTTATTCATTCATTGATTGATGGGCACTCAGGCTGATTCTCTATCTTTGTTATTGTGAATAGTGCTGTGATGAGCATATGAGTAGAGGTGTCTTTTTGATATATTCATTTTTTTCCCCTTTGGGTAGATACCCAGGAGTGGGATTTCCTGATCAAACACTAGTTCTACTTTTAGTTCTTTGAGAAATTAGAGGTTATTTTCTATTTTTTATATCATGTTTGTTTGTGTGCGTGAGAGAGAAAGAGAGAGAGAGACTGATTCAGTCTAAGATGCATTTACTGATACGATGTTATAATTGCATGATACAATACAGGGCTGCTGGGACAATGGTGAAGTTTGTTTGTGATTGTATTTCATGTGCTGTGTTTATTCATCTTAGGGGACAGGCAGAAAACCCTGAAACTATTAAGGGCCTGTGGTCTTGTCATGAGTTAATATTGGAATCCCTGGGAGGGTAAGGAAGGCTGAGTCCCTGGGGCTGTAGGAGGAACAGCTTACCTGGGACTCAGGAGAGCGAGACCTCTTCATTCATCATCCCCACCCGGCAGCTACAGTTCCCTTCTAATAGTTATGTGGTCTATGGATGTCATCTCTACTCTCAATTCTCAATTTCCTCATCCATAAAGTGGGAGGAGAAAAGGAGAGAGAATAGAAGGTTGTCTGAGGTGGTTTTCACAGCACGGCACAGAGCACAAAACTGAGCTTGAATCTCCACAGTCTGTCTCCTGGAAAGGTCTGCAAAATACAGAAAGAAATTTCCACCTAGCCCTGTGCACTGGTGAGAAAGTGCTGATTATGAATTTCAGAGATTTCACATCAGGACAATCAGTGGCACAATGCATGGGTCTATGATTTGGCAGAATTTGTCTTGAGAGTGGGGAAGAAAGGGCTTTGTGACAAGCCTAAGTCTCACTCTGCAAACTCAGGCCTGCAAGAAAGTGTTTATTTTCCAAATCAAATTTCATTTTGATCTTTTGTTCTGTTAGGCAACTGAGTGTTGACATCACTCTTTCCTGGGGTTTCCTGAGTGTCTCCAGATGCCAGGTCTTGAACACGACCAGTGTCTGGTAGTGAGTGCCCATCTGGTCCTTGCTTCATCTGTTCTCAAGGTCAGGTATTGCTGGACACTGTCCTTTCCATCTGGCATGAACCTCTAGGGTCCTGACTCATATTCCCTTGGGGGTTCACTCTGGCCCCTGCCTCTGTGTACCCCACAGCCAGTTCTTTTTGGAAGCCATAGAGCTCCCTCTCTCTCCCACTGTCCACCCTTTGCTGACTCTGATTGGAGTCTGGGAGTAGTTGTACAAGGTTTGGAGGAAATGTCTGCACCAGCATCTTTTGGTTCTTCTTCTGAGATTTTAGAAGTTTCACAGGCTATTTCTGCTTTCTGCCCCGCTGCATCTCTCCCAGAAGCAAGGAAGATAGGCACACTACCTGTAGAAATTATGGTAGGACATAGAAAATATCCTTTCTCAGAAACTGGGCCTTAGTGAGGACCCCTTTTTAGAATCTGTTTGAAATAGCTACAGATTAAAGAGTTCTACATTGATTTGCACCTTTTCCCACTCTGACATACCACTGGCAGAAAAGATGATTAATATCAGATTATGCTGACCTAAGGAACGGTTGTATTTCTTATTCAGTTGAAGTCTTATCCCTTTGAATTTTATTAATAATGGGATTAACAATGAAATAGCTCCACTAGACATTTTTATGTATTTTTTATTATAAAGTAATAGAAACACATTGCAGAGAATTTTAAAAAATGAGAAAGGGGAGGAATATAAGAAGGTAAGAAAAGGGAGGAATGAAAACTAGATACAAATTAGTCAAGAATACTTATTATATGCTTGACTCCTAGGTGTTTCCTGTGGATTCTCATTTAATCTTCTCCACCCTCCTATGGGTGAGTGCTGTTACCTCTCCATTTATTTTGTAGCTGAGAATATGTAGGCACAGAGAGGTCAAGTAACTTTCTCAGAATCACACAGCTCTAGGCATCCTGATTCATAACCAGACAATACGGTCTCTCAGATATTATAGTCCCAACTCAGCTGGATTGAGTTCTGGGTTTTTTTTTTTTTGCATGCTTTACTAATAATTTATAATTTTGATTTTTTAAAAACTAGCCCAAGATATTTTCTTAATTTTCAGGAACTCTACTTTCATGGTGATTTTTTTAAAATTGTTGATTTCTAACGCACTGCAGTCATTGTCAGACTGTGGCTTATAATCAAATTTGACAAAGGCCTTTCTTTGGCTAAAGATCTGATCAGTATTGTTAAGTGTTCCTTGGATATATGAAAGCACTCAGTCATGTCATCGTTTAAATAATAAAGGTTGATGTCATGCGTCTAATCTTCATTCCTTTTGTCAGCTTGATCTGTAAAATTTTAAAAGAAGCTTATTCAAATTTGAAATTCAAATTGCATGTGACTCAAGTTTTATTGTATTTATGGGAGGTTTTGATTTGATTGCTATGTTATTTGGTGCAAAGGGTATATGACTATTATAATGTCATTGTGGACCGAATCTTTTATCCTCACATTGTCTATCCTGCTAAATGCTTTTGACCTTAAATTGAGATTTGGAGACCCTAAGATTATTGCTCTTGCTTTTTATTTGTTTGCTTGCTTTTTTTCATTCGTTGGCTCCCTTATTTTCCATGTCTGTTGCTCTGCTCCAGAGATGTTTCTTGTGAACAACACAGAACACAGTGTTGTTTTTTTAACGTGCTCTAATAGTTTGTTCATTGATCTGGAAATTCTGGATGATCTATGATAGCCTTTGATTTTATCCCTCTTATTTTATTCAAAGTTCACTGTTTGTTGGTTTTATTCTTTCCTCTTTATCCAAGTCCTTGAACCTGTTAGCTGCTTTATTTCTGTTCCCTTGTCTCCCTGTGTTAGTTAGGAAGTTCTGGTCTGGCTCTCTGTTCTGTACCCCTTCCTCCCTTTTTATATTCTAGAGAAATATGAATTTTTCTGCCCTCTGCTGCTTTTCTTTCCTATTGCTCTTCCCCCTCCTCTTTTTATTCTCCAACAGTTGGGTTTATTTTTGCACTTCAGTAATTTAAGATTCAAGTTTCATATAAATTTCCCCCATACCTATGTCTCTTCTGTTTCAATTCCTTGACTCGAAAAGGGGGTGCCCAGACAGCTTGCTGTCTGCCAGAGGGCCTCATCCTGTCCAGCTGTCCTGTGACTCTGAGAAGGAGAGAGAAACAGAGGCCCGTACTTAAACTGCTATAGTTAAATTAAAGGCCTTATAACCAGAATCCACAGAGAACTCAAGCGTAGTAGCAAGAAGAGAACAAGTGATCCCATCGCAGGGTGGGTGAGAGACTTAAAGAGAAACTTCTCTGAAGAAGACAGATGCATGGCCTACAGACATATGAAAAAATGCTCACCATCCTTAATCATCGGAGAAATACAAATCAAAACCACTCTGAGATATCATCTAACACCAGTTAGATTAGCCCATATCACATAATCCCAAAATCACAGATGCTGGTGGGGTTGTGGAGAAAAGGGAACACTACTACACTACTGGTGGGAATGCAAACTAATACATCCCTTTTGGAAAATCTTATGGAGAACCCTCAGAGATCGAAATATAGATCTACCATTTGATCCTGTAATTTCTCTGTTAGGTATATAACAAGAAGACAAAAAATCACGCTGCAATACAGATATCTCTACCAGGATGTTCATTGCAGCCCATTTCACAATCACCAGGTCATGGAAGAAGCCCAAGTGCCCATCGACCCATGAATGGATCAATAAATTATGGTATATGTACACCATGGAATTCTATAAAGCCACAAAGAAAAATGGAAACTTTGCCTCCTACATGTTTACATGGATGGAGCTGGAAAATGTCATCCTTAGCAAAGTACCTCAAGAATGGTATAAAAACAAGTGAAATTCTCTCAGAGTAGAATCAGAATGTTTTGAAACTATAACTGAGAAAATGACATGAAGGCTGTGTTGATCAGTTTGATGGAAGTATTTCGGATTGCACGTGAAAACCCCACACTGTACCCCAGAAGTGTATTAATGTACATAGTTACCATTCAATAAAAAAAAAAGAATGGTACAAAAAGTATCCAATGTACTCAACACTATTATGAAACTAATTGTTAGCTATCTTAGGAAAGCTATAATCCTAATTGATTACAAGACTACAGGGAAAGGGAGAAGGAGGGGAGAATGAAGCTGAAATGTTGAACAGACCTATATCAAGTTCTGAAATAGCATCAACTATACAAAATTTCCCTAAAAAGAAAAGCCCAGGACGAGATGGCTTCATGTCAGAATACTACCAAACCTTTAAAGAGGAACTAGTACCTATACTACTCAACCTTTTCCAAAATATAGAAAAATATGGAATACAATCCAACACATTCTATGAAGCAAATATCACTTTGATCCCCAAACCAAGAAAACACCCAACAAAAAAAGAAAATTATAGACCAATATCACTAATGAATATTGATGCAAAAATATTCAACAAGATCCTAACCAACAGAATCCAGCAACACATCAAACGAATTATACACCTCGATCAAGTGGGTTTTATCCCAGAATCTCAAAGATGGTTCAACATACGTAAATCTATAAATATAATTCATCACATAAACAAATCAAAAAACAAAGACCATAAGATTCTCTCAGTTGATATAGAAAAAGCTTTTGATAACATCCAGTATCACTTCATGATCAGAACACTTAAGAAAATTGGTATAGAAGGGACACTTCTTCAACTGATATGGGCCATCTACAGCAAACCTGCAGCCAATATTGTACTGAATGGAGTTAAACTGAAATCATTTCTACTCAGATCAGGAACCAGGCAAGAGTGCCCATTGTCTCCACTGCTCTTTAACATCGTAATGGAAGGTTTAGCCATCACAATTAGGGGGAAAAAGGCAATTAAGGGCATCCACATAGGGTCAGAAGAGATTAACCTTTCACTTTTCACAGAAAACATGATCGTATATCTGGAAAACACCAGGGATTCTACTACAAGGAATATAGAAGTGTCTCAGGCTGAAAATTCAACACTCTGGTGGGAGGGTGACTGGAAAGATCACCTATATATCTGTCTAACAAGGGTACAAGTGAACTTTTATAGAACTAGAATGTAAATGTTTTGACACAATGACTAAGCAAATGACATGAAATCTATGTTAACCAGCTTGATGAAAGTATTTCAAATTGTGTATGAAAACACTACACTGTACCTCATGTTTGCATTAATGTATACAGCTATCATTTAATAATAAAAAAAATCAACATTCATAAATCTGTAGCCTTTATATATACCAACAGCTGCCAAGCTGAAAAA
>CAUYQV010125205.1:0-31401 GCA_963574575.1 Galagoides demidoff
GATGCAGGACAAATCATTAAAAATCAAGACTGTCCTGCCAAAAGTGGGACATCTGGTCACCTTACTCTAGAGAGGAGGGGCTCCTTCTGAGCTAATTGTCCTTGCCTAGAAGCAAGGGAGGGAACAGTCTCCTTCTGATACGGATTCCACCTGGGGTACGTTGCCCAGGAGGGGAGTGGGGCATTTACATTAACCTTTTCATTTCCAAATGAAGTTACATTGACCTCTTTATTCCCAAATGGAGTTACATTAACCTTTTCAGCAGCCAAAAACCATATATTCCCTTCCCATTCTCCCACTGTTCCCTAGCTTGTCGTGCATTCTTTCCAAAAATTGGGACTTTTTAAAAACACTGCAGGATGCGGGACAAATTGTTAAAAATTGGGACTGTTCCACCAAAAGCAGAATGTCTGGTTACCTTATTTTAATCCTTACAGCTGTCTTGGTCTGTTTGTGCTGCTGTGACAAAATACTTGAGACCGTGTAATTTGCAAAGAACAGAAATTATTTCTCATAGATCTAGACTAGAGTCTAGAGTCCAGGATCCAGGTGCCCACAGTCTCCAAGGTCAGGTGGCAGCTGCTCTCTGATTCCAAGATGGCGGCTGCTGCCAGGCGTGGGGTGGGAGGAAGGGCGCTGCAGCCTCACGTGGGGTGGGTGGGGCAAAAGCTGCACCGCCCCCTGCCACGCCCTTTCATAAGGGGGTGGAGCCTCCTGACTCCATGACTCGCCGGTACTGCTGTGCTCGGGATTAAGTTAATCATGAATTTCAGAAGAACACACTCAAACCATAGCACTGATTTTACAACTTAAGTATTCTTATTAATCTAATAAACTGTCTTGTCAGACAATAAGAAGATGATTTTAAAGTTTCCATAATGGTCGTGATTCTTTGCCTGTTTGACTCCAGGTATTCTCAGTGTCAGTTTGTACTTATTATGATTTATGGCTATATTAGAATTGTTATATCTTCTGAACCTCTTTTACCATGAAGCATTCCTGTTTATCACTAATAAAAAAATAATAATCTCCATACAAAGACTCATAAATGAATGTCCATCAAAGCTGTATTCATAATAACCAAAAATAGAAAAAATCCACACTTGTATCAATAGCCAAAGAGATACACAAATTGTGGATACTATCCAATGGAATGAACACCACTCAGCAAAAAAAAATGCATCACTGCTACACAAAGCAGCACGAATACAACTTATAATAGTTATGCTGAGTGGAAGAAGTCAGGTTAAATGTTGTTACTTTTTTTGCTTATGGGAGTCAAGTCTCTATTTCTGCTGTACTGAGGTACAATCAAGGTATAAAAACCGCATATAAACTGTGCAGTTTTGATAGGCTTGAAGAGTGTAGCAGTCCATGAAAACTCACCATCATGAAGAAAGCGAAGATACCACACTCCTGAAGCTCCTCATGCCCCCACCCCAATCCTATCCCCCACAATCACTGCTCAGCTGTCACCACTGTCTAGTTTGCATTTTCCTAATTGACTTAAGTATAACAGGCACAGTGAGGTTTATGGGGCTTTATCCTCCTATACTCAGCTTATTTATCTGTGTGCCCACCACGTTGTTACGTGGATTAATTGTTTATTCCTTTATGTTGCTGACTAGTATTCCACGGTGGATATACACAGGTTGTGTACCCATTTATCTGTTGATTGAATTTGAGTTGTTTCCAGTTTTGGTATTTGCAAATAAAGCTGCTGTGGACACATGTGCATAGTACAGGCATTGTTCTGTGTGAATATGTGCATTTGTTGGTCTTAAGTAAAACCAGGAGTGGGATGATTGGCATGTATTTCAAGTTTTAGGAAAACTAAGAAAATTAAACAAAATATAGGAAGCAACAGCTTTATTGCTCTAGACACCAAGCAACAAAGAACAGTGATCCCTTGGATCTGGGAAACAAGCCGTGTTTGCAGCCTCCAGAAGAGTTCCCAGGCCCCTCTCAGAGATGCAGACCTGAAGACGCCCTGAGCTGAGATGGAGCTGAAATCATGGAAGGCTGTTAGAGCTCAGAGTATAGAATTCCAAAGAGGAGATGGCTGCACTGGACGACTATTGCAGTCTCAGGAGGCCCTAAAGCATTTATCTGAGTTTTGATCAACATAAACATATGTGACACTACCACGGACTCACACAAGAATGACAGAAAATGACTGGAGTGGCACTGGGACTAGTGCCCACCCTCCCCAGCCAGGTGCAAAGTCTTGTGGCTCTTGGGTTAATGGGTGGAGCACTCAAGAAGAGATCACCTCAGTGATCCCCAGACTAAACCCTGCTTTCGTCCCACCAAACAAATCTTAAAAGCAACATGTAAAGGATCAGACTGTCTCCAAGTAACTTGATTCTGTTCCACAATAAAGTTTAAGAATGTTTATAGAAATACATAGATATCTCCTACTAAATAAAGTGAAACCCACAATATTTGGCATCCAACAAAAAATTATCAAGCATACAAAGAAGCAAGAAAGCATAATCTGTAAAGACAAAAATCGATTGGAATTATCAACTGCTGACACAGATATTAAAATGAATACAAAGATAGTAGATCATTTAACATAACTGCATTCCATATCCTTAAAAAGTTAAGCAGAGACAGAAAAAATATATAAGAGAGACCCAGATTAAATATATAGATTAAAAATATAATAAATTATATTATATAAAAATATAATAATGACACAAAAAATATTCGAGAAGGGCTTAATGCCAAATTAGACCTCACTGAAGAAAAGGTCAGGGAACTTGAGGACAGAGCAATAGGAACTATCAAAGATGAAATTAACAAGTTGCTGAAAAACTTGAACAGCTTCAAACACACGTGTACTCACAGACTGCCACCAAGGGGGAGAAAGGATGGGAGAGAAGATATATTTAAAGAAACAATGACTAAAACTTTCCAAGTTTGATTAAAACTATAAACCTACATACAGATAAAACTATAAACCAACAATGTTTAGGGAAACCCAAGCACAAGAAATATTGAGAAAATTGTGTCGAAGCACATCATTACCTAATTTCTCAAATTCAATTAGCAATCATAAATTTTGCAAAAACAGATTCAAAATCTTAGAGCAGTCGGAGGTAAAACAGGTTCTATATCAAGGGAGCAATGTAGGAATGGCAGATTTCTCACAGAAAACTATGCCATGGAGAAGACAGTAAAATGTCATCTTTAAAATGTTAAATTAAAAATGTGGGCACTTAGAATTTTCTATCTTGTGAAATCTGTTTCCTTTTCTCTTGGGCAAATACTTAAAAACAGAATGGATGTATCATACAGTAGAGAAGTGTTTAACTTTTTAAAAAAGCTATGAAATTATTTTCCATTGCACCATTTAATCTTCCAACTAGCAGTATAAGGATGTTCCAATTCCTTCATACTCTCTCCAACACTTAGTACAGTACATGTTTTGAATTTTAGCCAGCCTGGCAAATACAGCATCAGATATAGTATCTCATTATGGTTTTAATTCGCATTTCCCTAATACGCTGTTAGGCATCTTTTTCTGTGCTTATTTTTCATCTGTATGTCTTCTTTGGTGATGTGTTCAAATCTTTTCTTATTTTTAATAGTGTTGCTTATTTTCTTATTGAATTTAAGAATTCTTTATATGTTTAGGACACAAATCTTTTATCAGATGTGCTTTACAAAGATTTTCTCCCAGGGCAGCGCCTGTGGCTCAAAGGAGTAAGGTGCTGGCCCCATATGCTGAAGGTAACAGATTCAAACCCAGCCCTGGCCAAAAATTGCAAAAAAAAAAAAAAAAATTTCTCCCAGCCTATGGATTTTTTTTCCATTCTCTTAATGGTATCTTTAAAAGGAAGAAGTGTTTCATTTTAAGAAAATCCATTTTATCAATTTGTTCTTTTAGGGATCATCCTTTCCATATCAACTGAAGAAATCCCGCCAACTCGTGTCACAACTATTTTCTCTAGTTATTTCCAAGAGTTTCACAATTTTTAGTTTTACATTGTCTGTGACTCATCTTGAGTTAGTTTTTGTATATGGTGTGAGGTGCAGATTCACGTTCTATCCCTTTCATATCCAGTTATCACAGCACCAATCACTCAAAGGACGTTCCTTCTCTGATGCATTGCTTCTTGAAATTTTTCAAAGATCAGTTTTCTCTAAATGTTTGGGTTTATGTTGGGATGCTCTGATCTCAGAAACCGATCAATCCTTGATACATACCTTTAGTTCAATACCACACTATTTTGATTACTGTAGCTTTACAATCATTCTTAAGATCAGATAGAGTTAGTCCTACAACTTTATTCCTTTTTATCAAAGTGTTCTGCTTTTGTGTGGAGAGGTTGCTTTGGTTGGGGGTATGTTTATTCTATGCCCTTGGCACTAACATGTAAATTTTAAACACGATTTAAGAGTTTCTTTAAAAAAAAATGTCTGCTAAGATTTTGATTGAGGTTGCATTGAATTCACAGGTAAACTTGGGGAAATGGCATCTTAAAAATGTTGAGTCTTCCAACCTGTAAACAAATAACCATCTCTCCACTTATCCAAGTCCTTCTTCCTCTCTTTGTAACATGTCTCTGTCTGTCTTGTATTTCTATCTTTTACTGCTCTTCATATTTTCTCTTTATCAATGCTTTTGAACAATTTTAACATAATGTGCCTCCATACGGTTTTTTAAAACATTGCTTGTGCCGGGGTCCATGGAGCTTCATAGATCTGTGAATTCATAGTTTTCTATAAGTTTAGAAAAATTTGGCCATTCTATCTTTGATGTTTGTTTGTTTGTTTTTTGCCCCTCCTTTGGCAATTTCAAATAGCCATATATTAAGCTGCTTGAACTTATCTTACAACTCACTAATACTCTTTTAATTTTCTAAAATTCTTGTGTTGTTCTGTTTTCTTTTGGATAGTTTCTATTGTTTTGCCTTCAAGTCCATTAATCTTTCATGATGTGCAATATGTATTAATCCTTTCTAGTGTATTCTTCATCTTAGACATTGTAGTTTTCATCTCTAGAAATTCTATTTGGGCATTTTTGTATCTTTAATGTCTATACTTGGCACATGGAATATAGTTATAATAACTGCTTTAATGTCCTTTTCCACTATGTTAACATTGTGTTAAGTTCTAGATTAGATTTGGCTAATTGATTATTCTTATTACACATCTAGTTCTCCTGCCTCTTTGCGTATCTGGTAATTTTGATTGAATGCCAAATATTAAATTTTACATTGTTGTGTGCTGAATATTCTTGTATGTATTTATGTAAATCTTGGCTTATTAATAATTTGAGGCTTTTGGCATTTGCTTTATAATTTGTTAAGTGGTTTTAGAGTAGAGCTCAATGGTAGGTTATTATTCCCCTTTAATGAAGCAGATTTTCCTCAATACTTTACCTAATTTCTCATGAGTTACGAACATTTTTTTCTTGTTTGTCTGGAAAGAACAAGTATTATTCCAGGACCTGTGTGAGGACTGGGCAATGTCCTCACTAATATTTTCATATGGTCCTATCTTTGAGATCAGGAAGTTTCCTCTCATGCCTGTATTTATCAATATTCAACACCTATGCTGATTAATGTTCTGCAGAATATCAAGGGGGAACTCTCTATAGGTGTGTGGGGAGGGTTCTCTCTACAGTTCTCTCTTATCACTGTGAACTCCAGCTATCCCCCTCTCTCTGACTTTTAGTTCTTTCTCTTCAACTCAGGCAATGCTCTGGGCTGTATCTCAGTGCCCCTCTTCTTGCCATGCCTGGAAAACTCTCTCGGGAGAGTGTGCCCTGCAGTCACAGGGCCTGCTATCTGCTTCCATCTCTCAGGGATCACTCACTGTCCTTTACTCCCTGATGCCTAGTTTATTGAAAAACATCACTTTATGTATTCTCTCTCTCTCTTTTCTTTCTTTTTGTTGGTTATTTCAGGAGAAGGATAAATCTCATCCATGTAACATCATTCTGGCCATAGTATACATCCACAAGACTTTAGTTCATCCCTATTTGTTCATTTTTCACATTTCCAGTACCTCCCTTTGCATCTCAGGATGTGTTCCAATTCTCAAAGCATTTCCATTAATTTTAGTTACTATTCTGTCTAGTCCACTTTTTGTTCTGCTTCCTCTGGCATAGATTGCTCTGATGCTTGTCCTTTCATGGTGTTTGCATTTCTTCTGTGTCTGGCAATTTTCTCTTTGGGCTCAATTTTGTTTTCTGTAACTGTCACTTAATGTCTAACAGTAGGGAGAGTTGACCTTACACTGTGCTTCTCTGGCTGAGCAGACAGGACCATCTCAGGGAAGAGAAGCTCTCACTTTATAATCTGGGTTCTATCATTTCTCATTTCTCCCTAAGGAGTCTACTGAGATCCCACCAAGGCCCTGCTCTGCCTGTTCTTCTCAGGAGCTGTCACATGTAACTATTGCACTGGAGAAGGGGGTTTGAGAGACAACATAAGGTGGGCATCTTGACAACACGGCCTCTCTGCTGCTGCCCTGATGACAGCTGGCTGGCACTGCTGTTCTCCTGATAGGATAGCTAGCAGGTAAGGAAGAGGAGAGGGCACACCTGGAAAGATGGTGTAAGTCCATCTCCTTGTAGTCTTCCCTGACTCTCTCAGGCCCCATCCCTTCCTGCTCTGGAGCCTCCTGCTGTTTCACTGCTTGAGATGACCTTCATGACAGTTGTCAAGTATTCCTGAGATATCACCTCCTATCCTCCATTGTGTCTGCAGGGCTAAGTTTGGGAGAAAGGCTGGTAGCCCCCTTTGTTCTTCATCTAGACCTTCTGCCTCCTTTGTAGATAACTTAATTATTTAATGACATGATTCTTTTGAATTGTAATTCTAAACTTTTATTCGTGATCCTGACTCCAACTGGTAATCTGTAGGTAGAAAGTGTTCCAATTAGAAAAATCAAATTAATTCTTTTTTTAAATAAGGAGAAAAAAGTACTTATTTTATACTCTTGGGAAGTAGAAATTAGGTAGAATTCTTAAAATGAAAGGGACAATTATATCTTCCTCATTTATTTCATCTTCTCTTTTCCCCCATGTTCTCTGTTCCCTAAAGCCCCAGAAAATACTAAGGGAGGCAATTATTCCACATACTCTACTCCCCACTGAGGTTCTACCATAAATCAAGCAGTTGGTATGGATCATGCATTAGAATATAAAGTCCATAAAGTTGGGAAATTAGTAGAAGATTAGAGGCAATGTCTTTACTTTTATCTGTCTCAAAAGGGCAAACAGTACTGAGGATGCATCCCCCTTTCCACATTCTGCTCCTCTAGGGCCCCACTATACTTATCATTCTAAAAGCTTATCCATACCCAGTATTTATTACACTGTGATACTTTTTATAAAATCCTATGAATCTTTGAAAAATGAGCCACTAAGAATCCACACAGAACCATGATTATTTCAATCAAGGTGTACTATACCCGTATATACCTGAAAGATCATTTGTTTCAATTTCACAACTATATTGAAACTACTGGGTAAACAAGGCTGAAATTCTGGACGTCTTATTATCAGAGTAAGTAAATGGTAAATTCCTTTAAAATATATATATATTTAGAGATGACTCTGTTATCCTGGGTTGAGTGCCATGATTTCAACAATCTCAAACTCCTGAGCCATCCTCTTGCCTCAGCCTTCTGAGTAGCTGGAATTCCAAGAGCCCACCATAATGCCTGGCTAGTTTTTCTATTTTTAGCACAGATGAGGTCTTGCTCTTACTCAGGCTGGTCTTGAACTCCTGAGCTCAAACGATCCACCTGCTTCGGCCTCCCAGAGTGTGGAATCAAAACTATGAGTTGCCATACCCCTTTTATACCATGCATAAAAGGCTTGTAAGTAATGATCTGCTGTGATTTCTGTCTCCTCATTTCTGCAACCAGCTGACAGTCTCGGTTCCAGACAAAAATTTCACAAAAATCACCATTTTGGTGAATTTTCTGTGAACTTATTTTAGGCCTAGCTCCCAGCAATGCATTCCCATCTAAACATCTGATGATTTACCATGTGAAACTAAAACACTGTACTGTACTTTAAAAACACTATAAATCCTGAATCATTCATTATTCCATTCGGAAAGAATCCTCTGAGCAATGATCTGAATAACATGTCAATGACAGCCTCCTATCCCAGATGACAGTGATCTTCAGGGACTCAGGAAGCTGGACATTTACTGCTTTCATCCCCTCAAGGCTAGAAGGAGGCACAGGACAAAGAAAGTTCCCTTGGCATTATTAATATAAACAATAACAACCAAAATTTCCAATCACAATGATCCAAGATAACACAGAGAGGAAGAAAGGAAAGTCACAACTGGTGGCTCTATTACAAAGAAGGGGGGAAGGGTTGTTAAGTAATTGCCAGACTCTGCGATTGTTTGTGATAAATAAGATGCAGTGCTGTCCTGCTCCAGGCTAAGCCAGTCTTGGAACAACCTCAGTGTTAACTTTAGAAGAAGCTAAGGGTGGATTTTTTTTAATAGTGGAGATGATAGTGGTTTCCATGAGATGAAGAATTAAGAAATAAATATAAAGTAAGACTCCTAAATATTAGTAAGAGAAAAGACATCTACATTCTTATAACTGTGATCCTCCCTCAGGAAAGTATTACTTGAAAGCATTTTGATGGAAGTGCTAAGTGGAGGACAGATATCAGTAAACTCCTATTTTTATAGGGTATCAGCTAAAGTTTTAGAAACTCCCAGGGTACCTAAAGGTGAAAACAGGAGGCAAAAAAAAAAAAGCCCCAGAGATCACATCTTGTACTTACCTAGAACTTCATGCTTTATTTATTTTATTAAATGATAGCTGTGTACATTAATGTAAACATGGGGTACAGTGTAGTGTTTTCATATACAATTTGAAATATTTTCATCAAACCAGTTAACATAGACTTTATGTCATTTACTTAGTTATTGTGTTAAGATATTTATACTCTAGCTTTAGAAAGATTCACTTATACCCTTGCAAGACAGACCATAGAGGTGATCTTTCCAATCACCCTCCCTTTATGAAGTACTTTTGGGTCTGTCTCATTTGCTCCCTAAGAATGGTTCTGGAGAGAAGGCCAGTATTTTCATTCTCCCTTTGTACAGCTGACACCCCCAGAAGCTAAAAGAGTTGTTCATGTTCAGACATTTCATCAGAGCAGACCCCAATCTCAGACAGGGAGCCTGAACTCCCTTTATGTCCACCCTACTGTCTCTTCATGTTGTTAGCATGGTTTTTGGTAACTCTTATCTCCTCATCACTAAACTTCCCAACACAGTAGTCTAAAGTTGGTTTCTCTACTTTGTTACCTTCCTCTGTTTCTTCAACCCATTTCTTGTTAGCCTCCTGCCTTTGTTAATATCAGGTTCCCCTGTCCCCTCCTTGCTTCTTGATCCAGTGGAACTCCTCAGTATTTTTTTTACTTGGCCTCTTGGCAGCATCATTTCCATCACGGTAAACAGAGTAAGTCCTCAAAGATACCCATGTCCAACAATCTGTGAGTCCTGGATCCTGGAATCTGTGATGATGTCAGGTTACACAGCAAAGGGCAGTTAAGGTAGCAGATAGGGGGAATGTGTTAGTTAGGGAGATTATTCTGCATTGCCTGGATGGCCTTAATGCTACCCCAAAATCTGTATAAGTGGAAGAAGGAGAGAGACGAGGAGAAGGGCCAGGCAACAAGGAATGTGGAAATTGCCACATGATGGAAGAGGCAAGGACCATGAGAACTGAAGATATGAGCTACCTCTTCAAACACACAGGAGCTGAAGAAGTCATTACCAGAGGCTTACACTACAAAGGAAATGAGCAGAAGTCTTTCCACAGATGGGAAAATGATACAAGAGAAAAACAGATGTACACAAAGGAATGAATGACAACAGAAACGGTCACCACATGAGTAAACATGAAAAGAATTTCTCACTATTTGAATCCCATTAGAAGTCAGTGTATTATGGAGTGTGTAACATGTATAGAAGGAAAATGAATGACAGAAGAGTATGTATGGTCTAGAATGGAGAAATGAAAGCATATTCTTGAAAAGTTCTCACACTATATGTTATATGTGCTGCGTCACAATCTGGAAATTGACTATGATGCATTTGAGACACATTCTGTAAACCCTAAAACAATCATCAAAACAACACAACAAAGAGTAAAAGCTGAAAAGCCAACAAAAGAGATAAAATTAAATTATAAAATACAGTATGTCCCAAAGTTGCCCCTCAAGTTGCTATACAAAGGGAAAATGAGAAATTGTAGCTAAATGTACCTTTATTTATAAAATATTCACTGCTAAATTTTACAAAGAGGTAGCCAACACATAGAGAATATTTTATAAATATTTTATAAAATTATGTAGTGAATATTTTGTAAAAGACGAAATAGCTACAATTTCCCATTTTCCCTATGTATGGCAACTTTAGGGGTGACTTTTGGGACAGCCTATATACTAAATTAATCAAACTAAAGGAAGATGAAGAAAGAATAAATAAACAGAGTGAAGATGAGTTGATAACAAGATGGCAAGCTTAATTTCTAACATAACACTAATTGTGTTAAATGTAAAGAACCTAGAAAAGAATAGAATAGAGAGCCCAGAAATAAGCCCTCACACAGATGGTCAATTGATTTTTGACAAGGGTGCCAAGAAAATCCATTTGTGAAGGGGCAATCTTCAACAAATGGTACCAGGAAAACTGAGCATCCATAGGCAAAAGAATGAAATAAACTCAAGATAGATCAAATACCTGGATATTAGAGTTAAAACTATAAAATCCTTAGAATAAAATAGGAGAAAATCTTCACGACATTTGATTTGATAATAATTACTTGAATATAACACCAAAAGCTCAGATGATAAAAGAAAAAAATAATTTGGACTTTTACTAAAATTAAAAACTTTTATACATCAAAGGACAATCTACTAAGTGGGAGAAAATATTTTCAAATTCTATATCTGATAAGGGATTAATATCCAGAATACAGAAATATACAGAAAACAATCTTACAAGTCAACAGCAACAAAGAACAACTAACTTTAAAAGTGGACAAAGAACTTAAATAGATTTTTCTCTAAAGACAGTACACAAATGTCCAATAAGCACACGAAAAGATTCTCAGCATCACTAGTCATTAGGGAAATACAAAATAAAACTACAGTGAGATTCATTTCACACTCATTAGGATGGCTGCTACAAAAAACAAAAGTGTTGGCAAAGTTATGAAGAAGTTGATGGTCCCATCTACTTGGGAGGCGGAGGCAGGAGACTCACTTGAGCCCAGGAGTTGGAGGTTGCTATGAGCTGTGATGCCATGGCACTCTACCCAGGGGATAGCTCGAGGCTTCATTTCAAAAAAAAAAAAAAGTTGAAATTACTGGTGGGAATGTAAATAGTGCAGTCTTTGCAGAAAATAGTATGGCAATTCCTCAAAAAGTCAAATATAGCATCACTCTGTCATCTAGCTATTCTATTGCAGAGCATATACCCAAAGGAATTAAAAGCAGGGACTCAAGCAGGTATTTGCATACCAATGTTCATAGCAACAGTGATCACAATAAACAAAAGTTGGAGACAACCCAAATGCCTATAGACAGACTAATAGATAAGCAAACTGTGGTACATCCATTCAATGGATTATTCAGCCTGAAAAAGGAAAGACATTCTGACAGGTATTTGAGGACTTCAAGTCAAGCGAAATAAGCCAGACACAAAATGACAAATATATTATTCCACCTACGTGATGTACCTTGAGCAGTCAAATTCATAGAAAATAGAAAATAGAATAGTGTTTATCAGAGGGTATGTGTGGGGGGGAGGGCTTTGGGAGGAAAATTTGGAATTATGATTTATTTGGTACAGAGTTTCTGTTTGAAATGATGAAAAAGTTCTGGAAACAAATAGTACATTGTTATGAATGTAACTTAATGTCACTGAACTGTACACTTAAAATAAAAATTATTCTTATGTATATTTACCACAATAAAAACATATATATGTGTGTGCATACTCTAAGCACCCCCAAGTAAAAGGCAGAGATGGTCAGATTGTCCAAAAAAATGACAGACAAAAGATGTCATTTATGGAGAATCTACTTTTAAAAAATAAAGACACAAAAAAGGCAAAAATAAAAGGATTGGAAAAGGTATACCATGCTAACATTAATCAAAATAAAGTGAAAGTAGATATATTCATATCACACAAAATAGACTTCAGAGCAAAGAATGCTGTCAGGCCTATCAGGTTTCCCTTGTTGTATTAACAATATTTTACAAACTTAGCATCACACTTTCATCATCTCAGTTTCTGACTGTCAGGGTCCATCACGCCCTCACTGGCTCCTTGCTGTGTAGACTTCCCAGAGTGGTGGTCTCTTGCCTTCTCACTGATGGAGAGCGAGGTCAAAAGAGACTCCATCAAGAGGGGCACTTTTATCTTATATAACAAAATTATTTAATTATTTATACATAATTACGCACACCTTGTCACCTTTGCCACATTCTTTTGGCTAGAAGCCAGTCCTGCCCATGGTCCAGGGGAGGGTCAAACAAAGGCCTGAGCTTCAGCAGGCAGGGGTCACAGAGACCCTCAAGGAAATGCCCACCATGAACATGGTCATCTCAAAATGATAAATGCAGAATTCATCGAGAGGACATAGCAATTATGTTTATTAATCTATTAACAGAACCTCAAAATACATAAAACAAAATATGATAGAACCACAAGAAAATACAGGAAAATCCGCATCTGCAGTTGGAACTTTCCATGGCTTTCTCTCTGTGATTCAGGCTATAAAAGATTTCAGCAACACCATCAATCAATATGACTTGATCGATCTGCACCAAACACTCCACAATAGCAAAGTACGTTCTTTTCAAGAGTACTTGGGATGTTTATCAGACAAACCACACTACTGAACATAAAACTAATATAAGTAACTATAAAAATTTTCAATTCATACAAAGTTTTTTTCAGATAACAATAAAATTAAATTGGAAATTAATAACAAAAAAAGATATCTGGAAGACCCCCCAAATATTAAAAAATACATCCCTAAAAAAAAAAATTCCTTATGCCCAGAAAAAAAATCAAAAGGGGATTGAAGAAAACATTTTGAACCAAACGAAAATAAAGATTGGCATATTGAAAAATGTGTGGGATGCCAGTAAAGCAGTAGAGGGAAGGAAATTTATCACAGTAATTATCTACACTCAGAGGTGGGGAAGTCTCAAGTCAGTGATCTTCACTTCTGCTTAAGAAACTAAAAGAAAAGAGCAAATGGAAACCAAATTAACCAGAAAAATAAATAAATAAAAAATATAAAGTATAGTTATTATAGAAGAAATCAGTGAAATCAAAAACTAATTCCTTGAGAAAGTCAGTAAAATGAGTAAATATATTAGAGATTCATTTTAAAAAGTTGGTGATGGGGGGAAAGAAGCAAATCTCCAGTATCGGGAGTGGGAGATGTGATATCACTGGGGACCCCAAAGACATTAAAAAGGTAATAAGGGACCATCACATGTGACTTCATAACAATAGATAAGACAACTTAGATGAAACGGATAATAAACTTCTTAAAAGATAATTTACTAAAGAGGAGAGAGATAATTTGAATGTCCCAAAACCTAACAAAGAAATTTAATTTGTAGTTGAAAGCCTTTTTACGATGAAATCTCCAGGCCCAGAGGGCCACTCCTGAGTTCCACAAAGGCCTGAGGACAAACAGCAACAATTCTGTACAAACTCTTTTAGAAAAAAGGAAGGACATACTTGTTAACCGGTTCAATGCACTCATCATTATTCCTATACAAAAATCAAAGGCATAACAACAAAAGAAAACTGTGCTCAATATCCCCCAGGAACAAAGGTGCAAAAACTCTTAACAGAAGTTTAGCAGACTGAATCAAACAATATAAAAAGGACAACTGTATCTTATCCCAGGAATGCAAAGTTGTTTCAGCATTCAAACATCAGAGCACATAATTTAATTGTCAACAGATTAAATGCCAAACCAAATGATTATCTCACAGAATAAATATTTGACAAAATTCAGTATCTACTCATGATTAAAAAAAACTCATAAAAGCAAAAAGGAACCTTTTCAATCTGATAAAGGGTTTATGAAAGATATAAAATTAACCTCATACTTGATGGAAAAAACAAATTCTTTCCCCCTAAATACAGAAACAAGGCAAGGATGTCTGTGTTTACTCATCTATTTAACATTGTATTTGAGGTTATAGCCAGTGCAGTAAGCAAGAAAAAGAAACAAAAAACATCCAGATGTATTTATTATCAGATGACATGATCATCTACGTAGAAATTGTATAGAAACCACAAAGACACTACTGGAAGTGTGTTTAGCAGGGCTGCGGAGTGTGAGATCAATATGGTTATGAGCCGCACCATGAACCCCTAAAATTCATATGCTGAAGTCCTAACCTCCAGTACCTCAGAATAGAACAATATTTGAAAACAAATACTTCATAGAAGTATTTCAGTTAAAATGAGGTCTTCAGTGTGGGCCTTGATCCAGTTTGGTGTCTTTCTGTGAGAATGAAACGTAGACCCAAATGCACACGGGCAGGGGGTGGGGGAGGCCATGCGAAGGCAGGGAGAGGAGGTGGCGTCTGTGAGCCAAGGGGGAAGGACAAGGAGGACGTCCAACCTGGGGACACCTCCATTTTGGATTTCTCCAGAATTCTGAGGTGAAAAATATAAAAATCTTTTGTTTAAGCCACCCAGGCATTTTGTTATGAGAGCTCTAGCCAACGAATTGAAACACAAATAAAGCACTGTATTTCTCTATTCAAACAACAATCAGAATTTGAAGTTTACAGAAAAGCAAGACCATTTATAATAGATAAGAATATAAATTGAAATGCTTAGGAATAAGTTCAACAAATGTGCAAAAACTGCACCTTAAGAACCATAGAACATCCTGAGAAAAAATGCTAAGAATTAAAAAAGTGGAGGCCTATAACATATTCATGGATTAGAAAATTAAAATTGTTGAGATATCAGTGCTTCCCAAATTAATCTATAGATTCAATTTACTCCCCCCCAAAAATAATAGTACACTTTTTGGGTAGAAATTAAAAAGCTGATTCTAAAATCCACGTGGAATTCAAAGGATCTACAAATAGTTCTGAAAAATGACAAGGCTCTCTGAAAAGCACAATCCATAAAATCATATACTGGTAAATTTGACTTCATCAAAATTTAAAACTTCTGTTCTTCAGAAGACAGGATAACAAAAATATAAACTACAAACTTAAAAAAAGTTGAAAATAACATCTGAAAAGAAATGATATCCAGATCTCTCAAAAACAATAACAAGAAAATAACCCAATAAAAATGTTTTAAAAGTGTGTGTGAACACTTCACCAAAGATATTCAAATGGCAAATAAGCCAATGTTAAGTTATGAAATGATGCTCAACATCACGGTCCCTACGGAAATTCAAATTTAGACCATAATGAGATTAGACACCTCTAAGAATGGTTAAAATTAAAATTAGAGACTAGAGCCCAGACCCAGCCTTACCGTCCAGCTGCTCACCCTCTGTGGCTTATCACCCTCAGGGTCCCAGCCTTTGTGGGCTGGGGCCACCACTGTGCGAGGACAGGGAGGCCATGTCATCCTGCGTGGGGAGCCAGACTCTGAGCAAAGATGATGTGAACTACAGGATGCATTTCCGGATGATCAATAAGCAGCAGGTACAGGATATGACCTTTGACATCTCCCAGCCACACACCGTCACCCAGCTTCACCATCATCAGCCTCACATACTTCACCAGAGATGATTCTCTTCCAGAAGACAACATCTGAGGAGGCATCCTCTCTGTTGTATTCTTTCTTATTATCAGGTGTGTTAACTTTCCCAGGAATCCCTTCACTGGGCCCCAACCAGCCTGAAAGTGAATGGTTTCTGGACTTGGTGTGCTCTGCTTCCTTTTCTTGGTATCCTGCTCTTCCTGAACTCTGAGCAGGTGAAATCCCTAATGTATTGGCTAGATCCAAATCTTCAGTACACAAGGGAAGTAGATATCACAGTAGATATGCTGTGAACTGCCCTGTTACCACCTAGGAGAGGGTTATCAGTCACTCTGATATATTTTCATCTGGACACTCCTGGGGCTGGGCCGTGAAGGCTTTGTTAATATGGTCTCTGTTGGACAATCAGCACTGCCTGGGAGCTAACTGAGCTTTTGGTCATGCATCTGCTGTCCAATTTTGCCGAGTGCTGGTGAGACCAAGTCATTCTGGACATGCTGCTGTGCAGCGGTGATGGCAAGGTTGTTTGCCGTTTTGAAGATGAGGAGTTACTGGCCAAGCTACAAGGACATTCACACCACCACCAGGAATATCAAGAGAGCTGTGCAGCAGTGTACTCCTGCCGGCTGGGCCTATGTTCAATGGTTTGACCCTAATCTTCTTTTCAGAGAGAGTGGCCAGATACCTCTTCGTGATCATGTGGCAGCTGACTGAGTTGAATACCTTCTTGTTGAAGCATATCTTTGTGTTCTAGGCCAGCCATCCGTTAAGTTGGTGTAGGATTCCCTTCCCTGGTGTCATCACACCCCACAGTGAGACAGCACTACACCTACCTCACCAACACACAATGCAAACACGTGGGAACACGGTGCCGGGTGTTTGGGGTCACTGGTTTCCTGGAAGCTATTTTTTGCATAAAATGTGGACAAGACCTTTTGTGTAAGACCCCAATACGCTATGTTGTGCTTTGGCTTCTTTGCATGGTGTTCACCTCCTTCTTGTGTCTACACGGCACTGTTTGGTATGCAGAACACTATGCTCACCAAGAGAAGACCTATTCAGAGTGTGAAGATGGTACCTACCATCCAGATACCTCCTGGCACCACAGGAAAGGTACAAAGGATTCTGAAGACAGCCCACCCAAGCATTTGGGCAACAGTGAAAGCCACTCTTCCAGAAGAAGGAATTCACATTCCAAGTCAAAAGTCACCAACAGAGCTGGAAAGAAATGAAAGCCTATGGTTAATCAAAGATGTTCCAGACAGTGCCTAGAACTGAGAGGGAAATGCAACTCATTTGCACCTCCCTGTTAGGAGATCAAAATGTACAGAGCAAACAGGAAGAGGAGAGGGAAACTTCGGGGTCATTATTTGAGAGTGTAAGTCTTGTTTCTCACAGACCTAGCCACATGGGCATCTCTCGGCCTGGGATCCTTTTGCCAGTTTGAGGTCTCTTCTAATTTCAGCATTTGGCCTGTGATCACAGTAGCAGTACAGCGTGTTGGAAGGAGAAGGATAGCTATTCACTCACCACCACTGAGGACAGCTCTGTGTGTGCTGTGGATGCAAAGTAAACATCATCATGCAGACAAGCATTAACCAGATGGTTAGTGGACTAGTCACCAGGTTTTATTTTTATGAATCTGCACTCCTATTTGATTGATCTGTTTGAATTCAGGCCACTTTTCTTTTATTTTCTTATTGTGTTGTTACTTATTTTTACATTAGGATGCTTAAAAGCCTTCAGAAGCCCATGTTGAAATTGAAATTGGGGCAGGGGTCCCCTTCCTTCTAGAGAAAAAAGTGAGGAGAGCTCCTGTGATCCTGTTTAGTAACCTCAGTCCCCTTTTGGAAAGCTTCACTACACAGCGATGTGCCCTGCCTAATGAAAGGGAACTGAGAATTGACAAGCAAAACCTCCTTTGCGGTGAGAAGTGGGAGGCTTAGCCCACAGCCTCTGGAGAACGCCATCCTGTGTATAGAATGTGGGAACACACCTAACAGTCAGGCTGGGAGCCTCAGCCTTCACTCAGGCCCCACAGTGTTATGACGAAATGGCAACATGGGTTTCACACAATCAAGTGCAGTCCCCAGCTCCTTCCCAGCAGGTTCTTTCCTGGCATCTCTCCTCCCCAAGAACCCAGAGACCCCAGTCTTCACAGCCTGGTCACTTGTGCAATGGCGTCAGGACTCCCAGAAGTAGGTACATGCCCTCCCCGACCTCCTCCTGTCTAGGTGAGAGGCAGGAGGTGAGCATCCTGAAAGCTGATCACCTGCTCTTTGTGCCTGAGCCAGGTGAAATGCAAACATCCCAAGCCCCAGCTCAGAGCAGCCCCAGCTCAGAGCAGGTTTGGGTGGGGGAGTGCAGCCTGGTGCAGGGTGGGCAGGTGGAGGGAGCACCAGGACGGGCAAGCACCAGGGTACTTAGCAAGCACTTAGTGCTCACCTGTGAGTAAGTGGGCAGAAGGAAGGAGGGTAAATGGTGCTGAGAGCCCAGGAATGCACCAGCAATGACACCTCATAGCTGGGCCCCACCTACTGAGCCCTCCCCCCTTCCTAGATGCCCCTGACTTGCCAGGGTATCTCCAGCTTGTGGAGGCTGCCTCTAGTGGCCTCTGAGGCCCATTCCTGCTCAGGACGTGGCACTACTGGGCTCTGTCCCCTCCCAGCCCACAGTTCCTGAGGGGCAGTGCTGTGCTGTGGCCCTGTGAGCCCTACTCAGAGCCAGAGAGACATACCTGGGGCCCACGTCTCACAGCCTCCTCAGCAACAGCATTCTTTCTATATCTGCCAACAGCTCATGGTGGCAGGAACAGAGGCAGGGAGCTAAGCCCTGCACAGGCAGGCCCCCTACAGATGGGTCCCCCACTTGCAATGGCTCTGATTATGATTTTTTGACTTTATGTGGGAGTGAAAGCATTCAACAAAAACTATACTTCAAATTTCGAATTCTGACCTTTCCCTGGGCTGGCAGTATGTGGCACGATGCTGTCGTACCACAGTCTTTGTGTGGACGTAACGCTTACCTGTGGGCTGATTAAGTGCCTGAGCTTGCCACACAGTAGTGCTCTGAAGGGCAGGTGTAGTGAATGCATCTTCGACTTACAATAGTTTCAACTTTTGATGGGTTTTTCAGGACAAGACCCTCCTTGAAAGCAGAGGAGCAGAGGTAAATGGTGTGGAGAAAACAGGAGGATAAAGGGTGTGTGAGGTCACAGCCAGGATAGCACAGTTCCCTGCTGGAATCAGGGTCAGTGCAAGAGAAAGGACAGCACGAGACCCCACAGTAGGTCCTGCGGCAAAGCCCCGAGGCAGTGCTCTCCAACCCACGTACCTTAGCACACTCCAGTGCCATGAGAGGGTCTTAGGTGTGCCATGGAAGTTTTTAAAATCGTTAACTAAATTATTTTCAAAAGAAATTCAAAATCATAATAAATATGTTTTTTTTGTTACTTTTTTTTTTTTGGATAAACATAATTTAAGTGAGCTGCAGGTTTAACTCTAGGTTCAAGTGTGCTGTGAGATTAAAAAAAAAAAAAAAGTTTGAAAAACACAGCCTAAGAGGTTAGAAAAGGAGGTTCTAACAAAAGTGCCCAATCTCGGAGGTGAAAAACTACATTCTGATCTTATATTTTCCTCCAATTTATCAATAAAATCTGAAAACAAAAGTCAGACAACATCTGGACCTAAGTGAAATTGACAAATGCTTCCAACCAGTGAGACAGTAAAGCCGGGGCAATGCCGAGCACCTGGCACCTGATGACGGCTGTGAGCTCTCTCTGCAGAGACCCCCCCCATGTGCCTGTCCCACGGAATCCTGCACACAAGGGTCGTGGCTAACCCCACAGGGAAAAGTCCCCTACATTCACTCACTTAGAACTTTACATTGTTCAAAGTGCTTTCATTCCTATTATTTTATCTCATCATTTTCCCTTAGAATAAACATTTAGCAACTTGAGACCTAAAAACCTACACTAATTCAGGGTCTCAGAAATGTAAAAGAAAGCGTTTGTTGCCACCAGCCTCAGGATTCCAATCCATAGAAAATCGGGGATCGCCTGAGAACTTCAATTTGTATTATATTCCAAACATCAGGCATAAGGGAAAAGCAGCTGGGAGGGAGGGTAAGGAGGAGTTTAGAGTTCATTCTTCATCTCAAAACTATCAGCCACTGAAAGTGTGGGAATCAGAAGTGCTAAAGAAAATGAAAACCTGCCTCATTTCCCAGGCCCTGTCCAGTGGGCTGACGGTCCCTACTCCAGCAGGCCGATTTCCACTGAACTCTCGAAAAGAGGCCGACCTCGAGGTAATCACTCCTGGAGGAGGAAAATACTTCAGGAGCTGAGAGTTGGGCCCTGGGAGTCCTGGGGTCACCAGCACCCCCTGCCGAGGCCCAGCATGGGGCCTGCAGGAGAACGCAGGGGGCCGAGGGTCTCATTAACACACGGGAGGAAGAGGGCGGCTCCTCGGGAGACAGGCCCAGGGCAATTACAGGGTGGCCAAGATGAATTCAAAGGGGAATGATGATGGATTCCCCTCATATCGGGAGCAATCAGCATAATTTATTTCCAAATCAGCAGCCAGACGCAGAGGCGTGCATCCCTGACGCGGGGCAGGCAGCGTGACAGAAATTGTTTTTTAAGCAGTTGCCCTCTGAAAATATTACCCTCTTCCTGACACCGAGTATAATGAGACCTTGATTATCTGTCAGGCCTGTAAAATCAGGAGTGGTTATCAAGGGGACGTGAGCCGCTTGCGTCTGCCCCTTTCCAAAGAGTCCTCATTTTTCTCTCTGTGCGAATCACTCTTTGTTCTCATTATGAGCTCTCTTTTCTCCGCTCTTTTACAATTTTCTTGGTTTCCTGCCCTTTCGGGAAGCAGCATTTGCTCCCTGCATCCACTGTACCAGGCTGGGTTTAAAGTCACCGCAGACACACAGACAAACACCAAGAAGGAACCCAGCCACGGCCAGCCCGGGCAGTCCACCAAGCACTTCTAGAAGGCCTCTCCGGAGAGCCATTTCTCTCTGTGAACTGCAATACAGACTCCCGATTCCATCACTGCTCTAGGGAAACAGACGGATGGAGAGGGCTGAGACTGACGGGAAACTGGCTGTCCCCTTCCCAGTATATTTTATCCAGTTATGAAAAAATGAGAAGGACAAGAGTGTTGTCCTCCTCTGAGGGGCGAGCCTTGTGCAGTGCAGCAGCAGCCTTGCTGGAGGAAGTCAGCAAGTATGAAGGGGCAGGTGGACAGACAGCAGGTAAAGGTCACGGAGGCTGAGTGTTCCCTGCTTGGGATTCGGCCTGGAGTCAGACACCTGTTCATGGCGTCCCTTACTGCTCCACCTCCACAGTGACTCGTGGGAGGGCAGAGACCTGGGATCCTCACACAGCTACGTGGTCTACGTCTGAAAGTGAAATTGGGAATTCAATAAATATTCAGTGCTTACGTTTTTGAGAAGGCTTGAGGAATAAAAAGGTGAATCTAAAACAAATCCTGCCAGCAAGAAACCTAAGTGAGTAGTTGATGGAAAGATCAAATAGATAACAGATGACGCTCTGCCATCTTCAGGGTTCAAGACTGAGATGTTGTTACTATACGTCCCCAAATGGCAACCATGAGCTTTCACCTGGAGGCTGTGCTGGGTGTTTGCTAATTGATTAAGCTGTATTGACTGGGGCAGAAAGACTTAAAATGTTTTCTGGCAGCAAAGAGAAAAGTACATTTATCTACAAAAAAGGAATTTAAAGTTTCCTTGTACCAAAACCAGTGGCAATGCTTTAAGACTTGCATTCCCTCTCCTAGATGATGCCACGGTGTCCATGGACCTTCCCTCCCTGGCCGAAGCCCCACTCAGGAACAGGGCGGCAGGACGGGGACACAGAGCGGTGGGAAGGCAGCTCCCCGGCAAGGTGACCAGGCAGCCAAAAAACTCGCCCCCTCCATAATCCATCGACACATGACTTTTCCCAGCTATTTGTTGTAATTGGCTGGGACAATTTGATAAATTCCTCATTACACCCCAAGAAACTATGAAAGCTGTTCCACTGTCAGCCAAGTGAAATGACAAACTTGACGGCAGGACATTGGCCGGCGCTGGCCCACTTGGCACAGTTGTGGGCAGCCAGCCAATCTCTCACGTGACCCTGCTGCTGCTCTGCGGGAGCCGGTGTGGGGCTCACATCCCATGTGGGACAGGAAACTGGCCCGGCGACCTTAGACACCAGCACTGCCAGGAAAACCGGAGTCTTCTCATTTGTTACTAGATTCTATTCTTTTTTTTATTATTATTTAATTTTTAGATTCTATTTTAAAATAGAACTGTTTGTCCCCAGCTTTATTGAGGCATTCTGGACAAATAAAAATTGTATATATTCAAGATGCACATTGTGATATTTTGAAACATATTGTGAAATGATTACTATGATCAAGCTAATTAATATACCCACTGCCTCACCTAGTTACCTTATTTTGAGAACAAGGCACACCTACCTCCTGCCTTATCAGATCTCAAGTACACCATGCAGCACGGTCACTGCTGTCCAGGAGCCACACGGCAGCCTCCAGATTTCTTGTCCTGTGTAACTAGACACTGTGCTCTTTGACGAGCATCTCCCTATCTTTCTGTCTCCTCAGCCCCAGACAACCCCCTTCCACTCTCCGCTCCTGTGGGTCCAGCTCTTTCCGACTCCACGTGTCAGTGAGCTCCGGCAGTATTTCTCCTTTTGTGTCTGGGTCATTTCACTCAGCACCAAGTCCTCCCGGCTCATCACCCTTGTAGCATGGGGCAGGATTTCTCCCTGCTAAGGCTGAGTGGTATTCTATTGTATATACTGTTCTGTATCTGCTCATTCACCCACGGATGCTTCAGCTGGCTCTGTATCTGGGCTACCATGACCAGCACCATGATATGAACATGGGATTATAGACAGCTCTCTGACACACTGATGTCACTTCCTTTGGCTTTTTATCCAGAAGTGAGAATGCTAGATCATGGGGCAGTGCCATTTCTCAGTGCTCTGAAGATCTTGCATGCTGTTTTCCACGTGGCTGTACTAATTTACATCCCACAGAGTATGCAGGAGCTGCCTCTTGTCGCATCCTCACCAACACTTACCATCCTTCATCTTTCTGATAGCAGCCGCTCTAGCAGGTGGGAGGAGATGGCGCACTGTGGCTCTCATCCGTGCTTCTCTGAAGATCAGTGGTATGGAGCAGTTTTTACATACACCTATTATCCATCTGTATGTCGTCTTTGGAGATGTGTCTGATCAGGTCCTTTGTTCATTTTCTAATCGAATTTTTCTGGACTTGTTCTGTTTTGTTTTTTGTTATTGATTTGAGTTCCTTATATATGTTGCATATGAGCCCCTTATTAGACAAATAGTTTGCATGTATTTTCTCCTGTTCTGTGGGTTATCTCTTGACTCTGTTAATTGTTTCATTTGCTGCACAGAAGCTCTTTAGTTTGATATTAAAGTACCACCTGTCCATTTTTGGCTTTGTCTGTGCTTTTGCGTCCTATCAAAAAAATCATTGCCTAGACCATTTAAGGAGCATTTTCCCTATGTTTTCTTCCAATAGTTATAGTAGTTACAATTCCAGATCCTACACCTAAGTCTAATCCATTTTTAAGTTGCTTTTGTGTGTGTGTGACATAACACTCTAATTTAATTCTTCTGCATATGGATATCCAGTTTTCCTGACACTATTTATTGCACAAACCAACCTTTTCAAAGATGTGTGGATTTTAAGACTCTTGATTTTGTTCCATTAGTCTATAATTCTGTTTTTGTGCTAGTAACATACTGTTTAAACAATTGTAGCTCTATAATGTGTTTTAAAATCAGGAAGTGCAATGCCTCCAGTTTGGAATTTTGGAGGGTTTGGAAGGGGGTTATTTTGTTTTGACTTTGCTCAAGCTTTAGCTATCTGGGGTCTTTTTGTGGGTAATATGTGAATTTTAGAATTGCTTTTGTAGTCCTATGAAAAATGCCATTGGAATTTTATGGGAATTACATTAAATCTGAAGATTGCATTGTGGAAAATGAATATATTAGCAACATTAATTCAAGAACACAGGATATCTTTCCATATACAGTGGAACCTCTGTAGCTTATCATCTCCCTGCACTGACCACCTGCTTGGCAGGTGACCTAATATTCACAGACTGGACATGTGCCACATGTACATTTCAGTGCAGGCGGCCTCGTGCCTTATGTTGGCCACACCTGTGTGTTGATCAGTGTGTTACAGACCCTTGGGTGGTCAACTTACAGAGGTTCTACTGTATTTGTGTCTTTAAAAATAGCTTTCATCAGTATTTAATAATTTTCAGCATATAGACTTTTTACCTCCTTAAATTTATTTCTTATAAATTTATTTTTTGTGTTATTGTAAATGGGATTATTTACTTAATTTATTTTTCAGTTTGTTTTTAGTGTATAGAAATGTAATTGATATTTGTATGTTGGTCCGGTATCTTCCAAGTTCACTAAATTCATTCATGTGTCTCCAAGGGCTTTCTGTGTGACGATCAATCCCATCATCTGGAAATAGACAGTTTTACTTGCTTGTTTCCAATGTGGACGCCTTTCCATTCTTTGTCTTCCCAGTGGGTCTGGCTAAGACTTCCTTTGGGACAAACAGTGAGAGAGGGCTTCCTTGTCTTGTTCCTGACCTTGGAGGAAAAGCTCTCAATGTCTCGTTGTTGACGATGATGTGTAGACTTGGCATATATGGACTTCACGTGTTATGTTGAGATACACCCTTCTACATCTAATTTATTGAGTGTTTTTATAACAAAAAGACATTAAACTCTGTCAAACATTTTTTTCCATCTATTGAGATAATCAAATTTTTATCTTTCATTCTATTTATGTGGTGCATCACTTTTATCAGTCTCCATGAGTTGAACCATCCCAGGGCTAAATTCCACTTGATCATAAGATGTAACCTTAGTGTCCTGTTGGATCCATTTTGCTAGTGTTTTTGTAGGGAGGAGGGTGCATCTCCGCTCATCAGGGATATTAACCAGTAATGTTTGTTTCTTACAGTGTTCTTATCTGGCTTTGGTATCCAGGTAATACTGGCTTTGCAAAAGAATTTAGAAGAATACCCTCTTTTTCAAATGTTTGGAAATGTGAGAAAGGATGAATTGAGTCTTTATTAGGCAATATTGCACATGAAACTTATGGCCACCCTTTATTGTTATATCTTGTTTTTTAATTCATTTAGCTGCTCTAACCCTTTGATTGGAATAAGTAATCTCTTTACATTTAAAGAATTATTGATATGGAAGGACTTACTATTGCCATTTGTAAATTGTTTTCTAAATATTCCCTGTGCAATTGAGAAGTCTGTCTGTTCTGTTGCCATTGGATGGGATGTTCTGTGTGTATCTATTTGGTTTATTTGATCTGTAGTGTTGCTCAAATATGCTGTTTCCTTAATGATTTTCTGTCTGGGTAATCAGGATAATCTATCCATTTTTGCAAATGCAATTAAAGTCTCCCACAATTATTGCATTATTTCTTTCTTCACCTCTTGCTACCTTCTTTTGTAATTTGTGATTTTACAGTAATATGTTTTGATTCCTTTCTTTTTATCTTTTGTGTATCTGCTACAGATTGTTTTTAGTGGTCACTATAAGGCTTACATAATACAGTTATAACAGTCTACTCTCTTGTACATAATTGAGCTTTCTTAAAATAATTATTGAAAATTGAATTTTTGCCAGGCAACTTATAAATTTCCATTTCTTTGTGGTTGGTTATCAGAAAAATAGGCTCCTTTGATGATCATACTCCTCTGACTTTCTTGTTCCTTGAAGTCCTTGAAGTCTTATATTGTTACCTTTGCATTTGAAGAAGCAGTCACCTCCTCTAGTTTTTACTGATTGGCCTTAACCAATCAGCTTAGCTAGGGATTCAGGGGACTCTCAGACCTTTCTATAGATATGCCTATTCTACTCTTCTTATTCCCATTTGGGGTAAGAGCAGACTTAGGATTATAAGTCTTTTCTCCAGCCCACAAAGCCAGGGCAGATGCTGAAAGGCTCCCATTTAAAATCTATTCCCTAGTATATTGTTCTGAAGTGTTCAAGGTTGTATGCCTTCTCTGAACCCAGCAGAGTTGGGCCAGCCTTCTGTGTATGTCTGTGCACAATCTACAGATACTCCCACATGCAGTCAGCAAGGACACATAAAGAACACCAGGTATGGGCGGGGGGGGGGGGGTGCATGGACTGAAGGGAGTACGCATAGGCTAGTTTGGGGTGGGGATCCATAGGTAATGCCCCCTCCCTACATGGTTTGTGGGAAAGCCTCTTGGCAAATTCTATATGGTTGTTAGCACAAACCATAGCTCTTTTTTGAGTTCCACACTCCAATTGCTGTGAGCTCCTGCCCCCTTCCTTGAAAATAGCTACCTCCAAAGTATTCAGCCATGCCAGTTCCCTCAGTGCTTCGGGTGTGGTGAGAAAGACATGAGCCTCCTAGGTAGCTGAAGAAGCCAGGCACTCACTTTACTCTCATTTACCCCATGGTAGAAATCATGGGCCAAGGGTGTCTCCTCTGGAAGTAGGTTGTGCCATTTCCTCTGGAAGAACCTGTGCCACAGGTATCATGGGTAAAGTGAAACTGCTCTTCTCCTACCCTTCAGTGTGTCTGTTCTCTGATTTTTTGCTCTAACAGAGTGATGGGACCTCTCCACTGAACCCCCAGGCTCCCACACAGACACTCTCATTGTGGATGTTTCCAGGATGATGGGAACCTCCTACTCCAGCACCTTGCTGGAATTACTCTCTCTAATTCTAAAACAGAACTGAACTCTTGAGCCAAAATATTTCATTTAATTTCTCCATTTGGAATATAAACATATCCTTCTACTATTACCTTTACTATAGTAGTACAATTGAAAATAATGTATTTATAAGAACTTATACAAAAACATAACACTTACATAAAATAACTTTTTAAAATTAAAAATACACATGCACCATGCACCATGATGCAGCTATGTTTGGTGATCATGCAGTACATTACATTGCCTGGGTTCTGATGGGTATAAAAATTTCACTTTTTTATTATTTACAGTCTAGTTTCCAGAATGAGTGGTGTCAAAAATCCTTTGGAATAAAAGATAATATTAGCCTCATGGGCAGAGTGATCTTGTGGAGATCTTAAAGTCTCCCACAATTATTGCATTATTTCTTTAGGTGAAGTACCAGGGTCCATGTTCTACCTACACTGATCACAGTTGAGCTGTCCGCCCTGAGCAGTGCCTCAACCCTCTATACCAGTATTTTTTTAACCTTTTTAAATCTCACTGCACACTTAGACCTATAGTTAAACTTCCATGGCACACTTAACTTATGTTGATAAAAAAAAAAAGAGTAAAAATAGGAATATACTTACTGTGCTTTGAATTTCTTTCAAAAATAATTTAATTGATGGTCTTCAAAAATTTTCATGGCACACCAGTGTGCCATGGTACTCCAGTTGAAAAATCACTGCTCTTCACCAATGTCAATAAAACAAGCCAAAGAATCTGGTAATGGTGGAGACTATACTGTCACTGCCACCAAGATCAGATTATTAAATAAGATTTGCAAATAAACTTTGAAAGAATAAAGATCCATTGCAACATTAGAGGTTCTAGTAGTCACATGAGTCTGAATATTCAACCAGTAGAGAAATGCAATCTATAGAATCAGATCTCCACTGAGCCCCACCTCGGACTGGAGTCTGGGCCTCAGGGTACTGTCCTGACTACTCGGGGCTCTGTAACTGTAAGGGGAGGCTGAGGGCCTGAGCCTGCTGTAGCCACACCCTGATGAACAGTACCAGAAAAACCAAGCTTTCGTGAGGTGTCCTATAAGAATAAAAGATGATTGTTTCTGTATTTCGTGTTCTCTTTTTTCTGTTACCAGAGGGCATCCCGGGGTTTTGTAACATCCCATCCTGCTTTCCCGGGTCCTTGTGTGAATTTGTGGATGGTGGTGGAGCTCCAGGCACGTAAAAGGTCTGGAGTGTCCATGTGCAGAATATGGTCACCAGACCTTAAGGGACACATAAAAGGAAGTGGGAAATAAACACTGAGAAGAAAAATAGCATTATCAAGAGGTGGCCAGGGATTAGAAAGGACGGGTGAGAGAGGGGGCACTCTCTCTTCAACCAAGAAGTGCCCAACCTCGGGTGGGAGAGAAAATTTTAAAATCTGGGTTTCTAAAACCCCAAATACAAAAACTATGTATGTTCTCATGAAGCTTGAGAAAGGTGAAGATGACTTAAAACTAAATTTCTGTTAATTTCTTCAAGCATCCTAGAACGTGAAGAGCTCCAAGTCACAAGTGGCCTGGCTCTGGCTCTTATCACTGAGTGAGTGTGAGCAGGTGATCTGATGCTTTGTGCGTGAGCGTGCTGGGGTGTGACGCAGAGATGGGGTCCCTCCCCTGCCCTGTGCACACACTCTAGGGGAAAAGTGCAGAGCCATGTGATCTGGGATTGACTGGAAGGATTTTGACCTCAGCGGGAGCAGCCTGGACATATGTGTGAAGACAACTTTTTGTGACTGGTGCTGGACCCTGCGGTCCATGGGGCACAGAGCAGACGAATGCAGGCAAAAATGAAGCAGGTGGAGACAGGAACATCCAGAATGCCGAGGCTAAGGTGGAACCCTATAGAAGACAGCCTGGAACCGCATCCTCTCTTCCACACAGTAGACAAAGGAGTCGTCCAACGGGAGCTGATGCTGCTGTGGGCCCAGTAGCTGCCCCACCCCCAGCCAAGTAGCAGCAGCAGCTGGACTGTCACAACAGTCACAGCGGAGCATCCGTTCTGCTCTAATCTGCAAAGTCTAAAATCAAGACAAGCCACAAGACACCTCCATCTTCTAAAGTCACACAAAATGTCTGGGGGCCTCACAACCCTACTACACAGGGACGACGACTCTGGCAAACACAGCTCCAGTTCATGCATATGACACAACTCACATCCTTCAGACAATACTGAGACCAAGAAGGCACTGGAGATGCTATTTCTGACCTCAGAAAATATAGAGTTTACTGAGGAAGATGACTTAGAAGTGGCTTTTCAGAGTGTGCTGAGTGCCAAAGCCACACCATAAAAGTACAAGCCCAGAGTATGGAAGGAAACTCAGAAGCTTTGACTCTATGAAAGTGCCACAAAGGACAATGACAAGAGTTACAGCTGGAGGGACTGCAGATCCTTTACCAGTTCCATAAACTCTTTATGAATATCACTGATATTTTCCAGTTTACTTGGAGGACAGCCCTGTGTCCCCTCAGCGCTCCATGGACGCCCGTGAGCCCTCAGTGATGGCAGAGTGTATACTGTGTACCTGGCCCAGGTGGTGGCTCTCAGATCCCCAGGCCTGGAGTTGGAGCATCGTGACAGCTATGGGGCGGGTTCAGAAGAGGCCAAGGTACCTCCAAAACCAGCTTCTGAACGCCCTGTTTAACTAAATAGAATGGATCATAAATGTGAAAAGTTCACACAGAGGGCCAGTTTAGACCTAACGTGGTTCTTCACCTCTGGAGAAAACCCTATGAATTTATTTCCTGTTATAATTTAGTCATTTGATTTTGATGTTTATACCATATATTAGTCAACTAACATCTTGGCTTTGTTCTGGTATTGCACAACAGCTAACCTATTTGACTTTTCTTTAGTCAAAGACCCTTAGAGGGCAGGAAGATTCTAGAAATCGGCTTTTTTTCTTTGACTCTGAGTGAAGGGAACTCAGATGGAAGCTGTGACCAGTGCCCAGAGGCGTTTCCATGTGAAGTGTGCTCTTCTTAATATATTTGTTTCCTTTTTTGCATTAATCCCTCAGAGTTATTCAGTTTACTGTTAATAAAAGATTATCAAAAGAGCATTTATAACTCAGCATGGTGGCAGCCAGGGATTTAGCACAGAGATTTCTGGAAGCATGCTACAGAAAGCTGTGTGCTGTGTGTGTGTGTGTGTGTAGGTCCACGTGAACACACACCCTTTAGTTTTTGTTCAGTTTAATGCTATAATCTTGCTGGTGGGGGGAAAAGGCACCTGCATAAAATAAAAATCTCAAAGAATGGGTCAATAGCCATTGAAAATAATGTTGGAGCAGGTGTTGTACAAAAATCTTTGATCTTAAAAACCTTTTAAAAGTGTCAGCAACAAAGTACATGTTCTAGTCAAAGAGAAAACCCCGAAAGTATTGTTTTCTAAAATAAGAGAAGTTTTTTATTTAATGGAAACTTTGCTCAGTCACCTGACACTTCATGGAATACAATTGAAAGGACAAAATCCAAGGGAATTAGACCCATGGTGCACAGGGATGCTCTTCTTTCCTGGAGCCACAAATGCCACCAGAAAGAGGACTGGCTGATAAGTAGCAGGGCTGTGGGCATGTTCTAAATCCTGAGCTGAAGTTGGGACAAGTGTCTCCTGTGCCGCCACTGCACCTGCTCACACTTCTTCCATAAGCCTCAAGGCAGAGGGTTAACTGAGTTAAGAGCGAAAGGAATCAGAGAGACGGGCTATCTTCAGCTTCCCTGACTCCAAAGCCTTTAATACCATCCCATTAAAAGTGAAAGGGGCAGAAAACATGTGAACAGGATGTGGAATCAGAGCTAGGCATATTCAGGCCTGGGGGCCATGGTGGAAAAGCCCCCCCCCACACCCACACAAGCCAGTGACACCTGTAGGCAGCACCCTCCAGCCAGTCAGTCACAAGACCCCTCCATGATCTTACAAGGTATGAAAGACCCTAAGAACTCGTGGTCATGTGGGTCATACAGATCGCTGTATATGGTTTTAAAAATCAAAACAGAACTTAAAATGTTTGTATATTTATAAACTTATTTTAAATCATATAAAGAGTTTATTTATATGTACTTTAAAATAACATACTCTTTTGGAAAATAGTTACATTTCCAAAACAAAACAGAAATCCAGGAGAATGACCCGGCTTCATATTTTCACAAATCTCTGTTGTGTCTGGCTTAGTAGAAGACAGCTGGGTGTTCAAACACACAGGTGCATCTTGGAGACAGCGTGTGGTTCTAGATCCACTGTACAAAAGAAATGTCACAAAAACCAAGTCACATGAACTCCCCGCTTCTCGGTGCATATAAAAATCACGTCTGCACTACACTGTAGCCTACGGAGTCTGCAGTAGGGTTACGTCTGAAAAAGGTGCAGACCTTAATTTAAAAATCCTTCATTGCTAAAAACTGGTTACAACCATTAGAGCCTTCAGCCAGTCATAAACTTTTTGCTGGTGAAGGGCGCAGCCTCAATGCTGATAGCTGCTGTCTGACCAGGGCAGTGGGTGCTAAAGGTTAGGGTGGAAGTTTCAAATAAAACAATAGTGAAGTTTGCTGTATCCATTGACTCTTCCTTTCCCCCAAAGACTTCTCTAGAACATGTGATGCCACTGGTAGCATTTTACCCACAGCAGAACTTCTTTCAGCCCTGCTGCTGCTTTATCAACTGAGTTTACGGAACATTCTGAATCCTTCATTGTCATTCCCAATGTTCACAGCACCTCTCCCAGGAGTAGTTCCCATCTCAAGAAACCACTTTCTTTGCTCATCTGTACAAGCAACTCCTCATCCT
>CAUYQV010125206.1:0-13609 GCA_963574575.1 Galagoides demidoff
TTTGATGGAAGTATTTCGGATTGCATGTGAAAACCCCACACTGTACCCCAGAAGTGCATTAATGTACATAATTACCATTAAATAAAAAAAAAAACAAAAAAAAAAAAAAAAAAAAAATTTATTTTTTTTAAAATAAAAACATTGGTGTGGGGGGTGGCACTGGGTTGGGGGCATGGGGTGGTGGGCGGGGGATTGGAGGGATCACTTCTGGGGTTTATCTTACAAGGATACAAGTGAATTTTTCTAAGAGTAGAATGTGAACATTTTAAAATAATAACTAAGAAAATAACATGAGGGCTATGTTAACTAGTTTGATGGAAGTGTTTCGGATTGTGTGTGAAAACCCCACACTGTACCCCAGAAGTGCATTAATGTACATAGTTACCATTCAATAAAATAAATAAATAAACATTGTGTGTGTATGAATCCTCATCTTTTTATAAATTCTGCATTTGTAAATTCACCTACTCACTAATTTTTTTTGGAAAACCCCAAATTAATATTCATGAGGCCTTTGCAGTCATTCATGGACATAGACTTAGAATAGCAAAAAATGTTGGGCACTCGATGCCCACGTTCTCAGCTGGAGTCACACAAGGCTAAGGCAATCCCCCTGCCCTTTCTCCAGTTCACATACTATAAATAAGTGTCCTTTTCATGGTCTATTAAGCGCCATATTTTTGACATTTTTATGATTTTTATTGGTGATTTTGTTGCTTAAAATGCCCCCAAGCACACTGCTAAAGTAGTTTCTAGAATTCCTAAGTGCAAGAAGGCTATAATGTACCTTACAGAGAAGATACACATATTGGATCAGCTCCATTCAGGTAGGAGTTACGGTGTCATTAGTTATGAATTCAGTGGTAATGAATCAACAATACATGGAATATTAAGTAAAGTATATTTAAACAAGATTATATATTGATTGGTTGGTTAAAATATTGGGAACAGAGTTTTACAGGCACATAACCGTATATTGCCTCCAGAAGCAACAGTTTAGTATTTACTGGTTCATTGTCTGCAACAAATTCATTGAACGTAAGTACCATGAAAGATGAGAATTGAAAACATATATGTGTGTATGTGAGTGTGCAATTTCTCCTTTATTATCTTAGTCTTTTTAAAAAAATGTGAATTCTTAAAAACAAATTCTATTAAGACTGAATTATGGGGTTTATAACATTTATCTATATGATATATATGATAATAATTGGACACAGGAAGGGGTAGGAAATAAAAGTATATTGAAGCAAGTTTGACAAAATTAAATAAGTAAAAACCTGAAGTAGATTGTAATAACTTAAGATATATATAGTAATCCCTAGAGTGATCACTAGGAAAATAAAAAAAAATAGCTTAAAAACACCCAACAGAGCATTTAAAATGGTTTACTAAAAAATTTATTCTATATACACAGAAAAGGCAGTAAACAAGAACAAAGGAATGAAAAAAGACACAGATAAATAGAAAACAGGTAGCAAAATTACAGACATGAATCCAATAACAACAATAATGATAATATGTGTAAATGAATTACACCTTTTATTCAGAGGGCAGAGTGTCAGATCAAATATGAAACAAGATCCAAGTATTTGTGGGATACATTTACAAGCTATTCACATCAGTTTTAAAGGCAAAAATAGGTTGAACATAAAAGGGTGGAAAAGATGCACCTAGCAAAAAGTAACCACATGAGATCCTGGAGGCCTAAATTACTTGAAGACCAAAATATCAATGAATAAAGCAGTTAATATTTCATAATTATTGGGTCTGACAAAAAGTTTATGAACTCATCCTAGAAAAAATGCTCCATACCTCGTTGCTGGATATCAGTACCACCTTGGGAAGCTATAACTGATTCCAGCACCTAGTCCACCCTTCAAAGCAATGTTGGAACTCTTTTTCTGGAATGGCCATCAGAGCTGTCATCAATTAAGGTTCAACAATTAAGTTTGCAAACTTGCCACCATACTTATTTTGGCAGCACTGTACAGACAACTCAGTCAGTTTCATAACCTTAGTATATCAGTGTCTCATAGCTGTGTTTGCATGACATGAGACAGTGTCTTGTTGAATGGCATTCAGTATTGTTGTTTCTCGTTTCTGTGTACTGTACAGTGACAGCTCTGATGGTCATTCCAGAAAAAGTGTTTCAAAATTGCTTTGAAGGGTGGATGAGGCTCTGGTGTGGGAGCACAGTTTCCAAAGAAGAGTACTCTGAAGGTGACCGTTCAAATATTCAGCAATGAGGTATGTTGCACTTTTTCTAGGATGAGTTTTTTATATTCTTTTATCTTTTTGAAATTTTTTATTAAATCATAGCTGTATACATTAATGGGATTCAATGTGATGATTTGATATACAATGTGGAATGCTTGAACCAAACTTATTAACATAATTATCACTCCAGTAATTATTTTTTGTGGTAAGACATTTACAAAGAAGGCATGTCCACACTTTCAACTTGTATTCAAAATTATACCAAAGTTTTCAATCAGTGTGAGAGAAAAGAAATTAGTGGAATAGAGACTGAAAATAAAGAAGTAAACATGACTTTATTTACAGATGACATAGTCTTCTAGGTAGAAAGTTCTAAGGAATGCACAAATATACAATTTCTTGCATTAATAGTTTTGCAAGATACTGGGATATAAGATCAATGTTCAGAAATGACCTGCATTTATCTTATTAACAAGTGATCTGCAAATTGAGTTAAGAAAATGGTTTTACTCACAATAGCATAAAATTATTAATTTCTTAACAATAAACTGAATAAAAGAAAAATAAAACATACTGAAAAATAGAAGACATTCTTGAGAGAAATTCAAGGTCAAAATGATTGGAGAGATTCACCATGTTCATACATTGGAAGAGGTAGTATTTGTAATATATCAAATGGATCTATAGGATTATTGCAATCTTGCAAAATTCTAGAGACATTTTTTTCCCTGTAAAATTGATAAGGCGATTCTGAATTTTATAGAGGAATATAATGAAACTTAAGTGGAAAAAAAAGAATTTTGAAAAAGAACAAAATTTAAGAACTTATACTACCTGATTTTAAAACTTTAACTGTAAATTGAAATAATCACGACACAGCTTTCTCCAAATTATCATTGTTACATGTCATTGCTAACATAATCATCCAGGTTATTTGTGAGTTTATGGGTCTTAGTTTATTTTTTATTTTTTGTGCACTAGTATTTATTTTATTTTATTTTTTATTAAATCATAGCTGTGTACATTAATGTAGTTATGGGGTACAGTGTGCTGGTTTTATATACAATTTGAAATACTGTCATCAAACTGGTTAACATAGCCTTTATGGTATCTTCTTAGGTATTGTGTTAAGACATTTGGTGTTTGGTGAGACCACACCTATGGTTCATCTTACAAGGGTACACGTGAATCGGTCTTAGTTTATTTTGAAAATAAACTGATGATAGACTGAAAAAAATTCTGAATATAAACTGATTAAATTGGCATCATCAGGGTAGAACTCTGATGTATCAGTTATTTGATTATAAAATTAAAACACATGACTTAACCAGAATTTTCTTAGCGTTTCTGCCTAATGACTTGCTTGGCACAGCAATGTGGTTCCCTGTGCTCTTTATGACTTTTTAGACTTCATTCTATTTACCTTTACTTGTGTATATTTTTCTCTTTGCTTCAAGGCACCATACCTTTCATGCAGTGTAATCAACACAATTTTTTAAGGGAAAGGCTGAACAATTAATGCAGCTTGGTACTGAATCAGACAAATGTGTTTTGCCTGGCAGAGTCTGCGGCATGGGCATAGATGTGGCTTACAATGCCCATACTGGGGATTCCACAGGAATCTCTCCCTGTCTCCTGTATTTTGGCTGTTCACCTGAGAAGGTTTTTCTTACCCAGTGGGCAAGAAAAACTTGCCTTAGTGGCAAAGGCATGGACTTTTGAGCTAATTTCTTAACTTCTCCAAACCTCAATTTTCTTATCCACAAAATCAGCATCATACAACTCTTTCAGCTGAGTTGAATTTAGCTTTCAGGTTTTCCCCTTTCCCTCCTCCCATCCCTCCCTTTCACCTTTCTTTCTTCCTCTCACACCACACTTGTGTTCTAAGGCTTCAGCTTATTAGAACAAGACAAATGAGGTCTCTGACCTCATGGGGTTTAATATCATCTAATGTATCTGGCACAGGCTTGGAAATATTTGTTAGTTTTCTTCTCCCCTCCTCCTGCTGGGCTCACACTCATCATAATTTAAATGCCCAAGTTTTATTAATATATCAAAAAGTACCAAAAAATACACACCAAATAGTTAAAGTTATTTACTTCTAGGGGTGAAATTGGACTTCCAACAAGCAAAGTCCAAGATGCCCTGTTTTGACTTAATCAACTCATTGTTTGACATTGTCAAATGTGTATGCCTTTCTAGTTAAAATATAATAAGTGCAATAAAACATAAGAGATAAACAAAACCCCAAACATATTTCATCCATAAGTCACTTGCCCTCACACCCTTTCTCTCACTAATTTTCTTCTGAAACATTGTGCACCTTTATATTTATGAAAGGTAACATGTCAGGGACGTCTTCTGTCCAAAGAACTGTGAACACGTGTGTGTTTGAGCACAAGGGGCTGGGACCTCTTTTCTCAGCATGAAAGCTCTAACACTGACTTAGGGTGGCCTGTCCTATCTCTCTTGACTTGAGGTCCTAATCTCAAGAGAGAAGTCAAGGCCTTCTCTCCTTCCTCCAAATCCCTGCCTCCTCCTCACCACACCCAGAGAACCCTGTTACAGGATCTGGTCAGGAGGGAAAGTAGCCAAGGTGCTACTTAGGGTGGATGTAGGTGATATTCTGACGAATACTCTGGGGACCAGAATGAAAGGGTTAAAGCTTTGCTTTTTGACAGGATTTCCCTCTTCACATGAACATCTTCGGGATATTAATAACTGTTCTCTATTTCCCTGTTACGTCTGTATATTTCTCTCTCATGTCTCTGTATTCCTGTCTCCATCTCTCAATTTCTTTCTCTTTCTCTGCTTCTCCATCTCCGTGTCTTTCTTTCTCTGTCCTCTCTCCCTCTCTGCCTCTGTCTCCATCTCTCTCCGACTCCGTCTCTCCCCGTTTGTCTTTCTCTCTCTCTCTCCGTCCTGTCTCCTGGTCTTTCTCTGCTCTCTAACATCTCCTATTTTCTGTATCGTGTCACACCTGGGATTTCCTCCAGGTGGTCTCTTCCTCCTTTACAAACTCCTGAAAGTTTCTGTGGGGCCAACGTGGAGCCTGGGGAGAAAGTGTCATGTTCAGGTTGGAAGAAGAGCTTTGGTTTGTTTGTTTGTTTGGGCTCATTTTCCATCTTTTTTCACTGTCCAGGTGATAAGCAAGGACTTGAGCGCTCTGATGATGGTATAACCCGGGTAAACGGTCCAGGCAACTGCTCCTGCCTCTTCTTCCAGTCTTAAGCCAAAGAGGCAAAGAAGCACCTGCGTGTTGGAAGTGATTTCAGCAAGTTATTCAAGAGAGAGGAACGTGTGAGGTTTGGCTCCAGGGTTAGAAGTAAAGTACACACTGGTGTAGCAGGTGGCTCACCGGGGGACACCCTCAGGAACCAGGAGCTGTGCGAGGCAGTCGGTGGTGAACTGGGGATCCTGGGCAAATTTCACATCCTTAAAAATAGATAAGAACTCCCTTATTTTACCTACTTCTTGATAAACCTAATTCCAAATATTTGCATCCTGGTTGCTATACAAATAATCACAAAAATTATAGCTGCTGTTTAAGAAAATAGTGAATATTAATGTAACCTGAAAAATCTTAACCCTTGAACGACCATATGAATGCTGAAATTGATTCAAATTTATGTCATATTTCCAGAAATTAATCTCTATAATAAATCAGAAAGTTTCAAGTATTCTTATTCCATGAGAGAATTTTAAACTGAAAGTTTAGTGACGAAGTTTTCTTTTTATGTGCTAGATGGATGATTCCTTAATGACTTATGATTATGATCACATGAGCATCATTTGTTGAGTTTTTACTCTATATTTATTAACAAGTACTAGGCACCATTGTACTTTATGTAATAAATAGTCTACATCAGTCAGCCGACATTTAGTGAATGGTCACAGACTTCACAGTGAGATGTTTCTGTTGCTAGTTTTTTGCTTTATGCCCCAGACATTTTCAAGTCCTTTGCTGTGGTTGATGACACCAGTTGAAATAGATAATACTAAAATTGTCAGTCCTATGCTACCAGCTGTTTATTTTTATGTTTCTGTTAAGAAACACTCAATGTTACTTTACTTACTTCCATAGAAAGGATCTTTTCAGAGGGATAAGGCACTGGAACTAAATGCACCTTGATACCTTGATGAGGTATCAAGAAGCACCTCGGAGCTGAAAAGAGGGGACACAGAAGGAGGACAGGATAAGGACAGGAGGAGAAGGACAGCAGGAGCAGGACAGCAGCCAAGCAGTGTGGCCCATGGTGTTAACATTATGAAAAGAAAACTCATTTTTTATGTAATAGGCCACTTTTAACTTCTAATATTTTGTTAGAAATCACATTTTAGATTAGAAATTTCTTATATTTGAATTTTTAAGTACCTTATGATTAAATAAAAGGGAAACACATACTAGAAAGCTTGTGATTAGGTGCTGTGAGGAGGTATGTTACATCTGGATGAAAAATCTGTCAACCAGGTACCCAATTCCCTAGCCTGATAGTTAACTAACATATCACTGACCTCAAAGAGTCTCAGAAAAGAAGATGACTTTAAATACTGTTTAGACAGGTTCAGAGGGATATCTAGAAAAAATGCACGATTTTAAAAAGTTGGTAAATTTGAAAATATTAAAACTGATGCTAACTTCATTTAATAATCACATCCCTGTCCATTAAATTATGAAGCAGTAGCTCCGATCAGCAAAAAAGTGACTTTGTTGCAGTCTGTGTTGGGCGCAGTGCTTCCCTCAGCAACTTGCCCGCAGCCCTGCCGTGTCCAGGGCTCTCTACGGATCTTCATTTCTCAGAGTATTGACCCTGGGTTACCTTTTAACCTCCGCCGGCTTCTGCTGCACTTTCGATCGCTTACTTTATTACATTTATTGTATTAGTTTCAGAGTTTCAGTCAAGGTCATAGCATTTCAGGCATGGAGATGGACTCTCAGATATTTCTTTTAATTTCTTTTTACTTTAATTAATGTAAAGCCTAAGAGTTGAGTAAAGGCATTTCAGCAGTCGGTCTAAAATGCACAGTGCACTGATATTGTTCAGTTCAAGAAACCACTTACTAAGTACACGGAAAATCCTTTTATCAATTATTATTTTTCAGAACCACAAAATATTGGTTCTGTTACTTATTGACAATTTCATATATACATATGTACACACATCCACACTCAGTCATAATTGTAACTTGTCCCTCCACTGGACTCCTGGGTTAATTTTAGTTGGGATCCTGAAAGGGATAACCAGTTACCAAAATTAAAAGTGTAATCATTTTTCTGCTAACCTCATAAAATACTTACATTTTATTTATCATAACAGCAAAGGATTCTAGACTGAGTATCAAAATATTGCTTTTTGGACCCTCAATATATGATTCTTGATATTACCAACCTATATAATCTATATTGTATTTGGCCAAAGGTCATAGAAAAAAGAGAAAAAGCACTCCAGAAAGAAACTGAAGGTCAAATCTAATCCAAAATATAGAATAAATTTTAGTTTGTTTGCTTTTGGGGGGAATATTGAATGTGACTTTGAAAGAAAAAATAAAATAAATGTGATTCTTTTTAAAAAGAGTATGCACACTCACACATACATATGCATACGAAGTTTAAAAGACAAATGTGTGAATCTTCATGTCCTTGTAATGATGCTTAGATGTTTAGTATAGAGGGTTCATGGTTCTCTGTCATCCTTCTATTATTTAACTTTCCATATTTTATATACAATAGACTTTGCCATTCACTAAAAACAGTGCCCAGCTCCTTTAAGGTGATTGAAGAGAATGCTTCCAAATCATTTATACTTAATTGTTTATAATCATATTGCTCTGCTTTTAAAAAATATTAATTATGGTACTTATCATACTGAAATAAGAGAGGGTTGATTGAATTGCGTCTAGTGAAGTGGCAAGGAGGATTAGCATACTGATGACAGCAGCCCATTGCATTTGGTCAGTGAGGAAAACTCTGATGCAGTAACTAGCAAATGCTGCCTGATATTTGGCTCTCATATATTCTGAAAGAAAAAGAAGAATAAGTGATATGACACCTGCCCTGAATACAACAACATAGTCCAGGTCAGTAGATTAGAAAAAACTGATAAAATATTCTATAAGCTCTAAATATGTTAGAGTGAACTTCAATACACACTCGGGGATGAATGAAAGACTCACTCAGAAGATAATTATTGAAGAAAGTTGTATGGCTTGAGGTTAAAAAAAAAAAACTCAAAGAGAGGATATCTTAATAGGACATTCGGAATAAAGTAACCCGATGATGTGGCTCCTCTGGCTTAGGGTCACATCGCTGAGCTACTACTTCTATATTCTTACCTGACATTTGTTTTTTCCCTGGGATTTTGAAACATTTTTTTTTCTTAATCTTCTGAGACTCCTTTGAATTTCATTAGTGGGAAGTTATCGTCATCCTTAAGTGATTACCTTTAATAGAACAAAGACATTGTATTGGCACACAGGGCAATTTGGGTTCTAAAGGAATTTGCTGCTGCACCACCTGCTGTGTTGACCTGGAGTGCAGTGGCAGGTGACTGGGTGAGGACATCTAAGTCGGGTACCTACTCATAGGTCAGGTACAGAGTTAGATATTCCAAATGCTTCAGCTTGCCATCTGCTTCTCCTTCATTCCTTTAGGCAATTAAACATGTTCCATGTCATGCTACAAAAGTATTCTGTAGATAAAAGAGCTTTTTGAAGTCTCAGAGTCTCATTTCTCTCTTGGGGTGAGTTTATAGTGGTTTTATATATGGGTAGCATGTGGGGGGAGAGGGTGAAAATAAAAATGACACCCATGTCCAAGACATACCTACTGCTGTTGGGCAGAAAATATAAGTTAGAGACCTTCCAGCTTTTTGTGGATGCAATCCACAATGCAAATCTCAGAATTCCAAAGACGTGGATAAAAATGAGGCTCAAAGGAGTAGGGTGCTGGCCCCGTATGCTGGAGGTAGCAGGTTCAAACCCAGCCCCAGCCAAAAACTGCAAAAATAAATAAATAAAATAAAGGAACACATCCTTAAAGAAATATTTTGTAAGGAATACAATTCAATTCCCCCATTCCCAGTAATGGTTGTTCTAGAAGAGTTCAAGGGCTTTCACTCTGTGTAGCTTGCTGGCCTAGGTAATTCTCATAATTGTTATAACTCTCAAATAAAAATACAATTTTGAGGGTTTTTTGAGTATTAATTATGCTTCTTTTAAACTTGGTATTTGCTCTCTTGAGTGGGAAATGAGCATAAAATTAGGATTGTCTTGTGTTTTCTTTGCCCCATTTGAAATCTAGAGCTATAGGTACCATCTGAAAACCTCTCTAAGGGAAGTTAAAGGTTTTTACTCCTCATCTTATAGTTATCATTGGAGAATGGAAATATAGGGACTAACTTTATGTCAAACAATAATAGCACCAGTAGTGGTCTTTGTCATAGTGTGGTTTATAAGCCATTCTTGATTACAGAGATTTGGTAGACAGCTTGAATCATATGCTTATTTTTTGTTTGCTTGTTTTTGCTATTTGTTTCTCTAGATCTGCTGTTCACAGCTCTGGTCTGAATGTTTGTGTCTCCCAAAGTTCACATGTTAAAACTGAATCCTTTATGTGAAAGGGTTGAGAAGTGGGACTTCGGGGAGATGATTAGGTCACGAGGACAGAGCCTTCATGAATGGGATCAGTGCCCTTAAAAAAAGAGAGCTGCCTTGTCCCTTTGGCCACGTGACGACACAGTCAGAAAGTGCTGTCTATGGGGAGGCTCCCTCACCCACTATGACATCTGCTGGCTTCTTGACCTGGCACTTCCCAGGATCCAGAATATGAATAGATCATTTATCAGTAGTCTGGTTGATGGTATTGTATCACAGCAGCTTGCACAGATGGAGACGTTCTCTCTTCAAACCTGCTCACTGGCCTGGGATGGGGGCAGGCCACAACATCCAAATGATGAGTGAACTTCAATAAATATAAAAGATATAGGAAGAGTCCTTCACCTTCTCACTTCTAGTTGGGTCTGGCCAGCGGGAGCTGGCAGGAGAATTTAAGAAGGCAAGAGGAAAAAGATCAGTGGAGTTGTTCTCCCCAGTTCCTCCCCGCCTGTGGCCACAGCTCATTTTGGATCCAGTTACACGTCCCTCTGTGTTCTGCAGAAACAATGTCTTCTCCCTGTTTCTGGTCCTCGAATGCTGCACCATTCCTTCCTGGTTTCTTCATCCTTCCCACAACTCATGTAAATGGTTTCCTCGTTACCTTGTTGCCTTCCTGAGTGAGCCATGTTCTTTCCAGGTCCATGAATGATGTAGAATTTCTTTCCAAGAGTGGATCTAGAAATCTGCCTTCCAAAATGGGATTCCAAAATTGTGTTGCTCACATATTTGATGACCTCATATGATAATAACTAGATTACTCAAGCTTCTCTGGGTGGTGACATGGGATAAAGGGGATAGCTCAAAGAGCAATATGCTATGAAATTCAGTCACAGAGTAGGTGTGTCCATTATTCAAATAATAGATGATGAATAACCCCCAAACTTGGTGGCTTAAAATAATAAAGTCTAACTATCTCATAGTTTCTGTGAGTCACTGAAACAGGAGTGTCTTAGACATATATTTCTGGCTTAAGGACTTCAAAGATATTTGGAAGGAATAGATTGCAATGTTGAGGTAAGAGTGAAAGGCTGTGCTATATAGATGGATTCCTGTGTCATCTGTCCTCTGAGCCCATGAGAGAGTGCTCCTACTGGGTGGGGGAGGCCACAGCCCCTTCCTACCTCTCTCTGCTCCTTGCTGCTTCCTCAATGAGCCTTTGAACTTCATAGTCATGGCAGCAGGAACGGAGGCTGGGTATGGTTCAGAAATCAGTACTTCATGCTGCCAAGGCTGATCTTCACATTGCCAAGGCAGTTACTCAAATTGCCAATAGCAAATACAAAGCTAAATGCTCAGTATGAACCCAGAGGGACCAGTCAATCATGTAATAGGATCACACTGAACTACTCCCACCAATGGGGGTAATGATTTATCTCCAGAAGAACAGAAATGTCTCAAATTTAGGTTTGTCTTTTCTTCCAAAATTGCTTCTACCATGAAAATAATTTGTGGGCTTACTGAATTTCTTATTCATCACCACAGTGTCCCAAGCAACATCAACTCTGATTAAGAAGTTCCTTGCATCGTGAAAGGAGCATAGCAGTGGGCAAAAGCCTGTAAAATTCTACATCCCCCATCACTGCTACCAACTGATATGATAGTGAAATAACCTTCTGAAGGCTCAGGTACAGCACCTGCTGGAAGGTATCAGACTGAACTATTTGGGTTCCATCACGGGATACAACAAATACTATAACCTCAAAGTAGCCAAAAAAGATGTTTTCTCCCCAGGGCCAGAATGCACAGATTCAATAACTGGTGTGTAGGAATGGTTGTGTTTTCTTTGATTATTACATGAATTAAGGGTTAATTAGCCTACAATTGATCCCATGGAGGCTGGCCACAGAGGAAAGAAGTTGTATTCCTTCCAAGCTCTGAGGAAACTGGCTAAGTGCTTAGGCAATAAATCCTGGACAGTTGCATTTCCTGGAACCAATCGCCCCTCCATCCTGCCAGCGGAAGCCTGGTCCCACTCCGTCTTCCAACCTTGACAGTTTCTGTGGTGAGTCATCTCACTTGCAACCCACACTGCACACCTACAGCCAAGGGGCTTCCTACCCCAGTCCCTTAGCCGTGCCAGTGACAAGGCTAGTTCTTCATCAACTGTGAGTGATGACTGGCAGGGTGGAGTGGAGCTATAGTTCCACCACATCCTACTGCTGTCTTGTCCCAGCCCTGGTCATACCAGGAATGAGGCCAGTGTTTCCCTAACATGCAGCTTAGAGCTCCTGCAGCCTATTGCTCAGAGTCTAGTGTCTAGTCCTGCCGAATCCGTGTGCACAACCCTGGAATTCAGGATGCAATGAAGGATCTAAATACTTACTACTCCTTCTCTTGGCATAAATTTACTCCTAAAAGCTCAGCTCTAGAAGGCTTTGTTAAACTCCAGTCAGAAGGCTGAAGGTCAGGAGGCTTGAGAAATGTCTTCTGTAAAGGGCATTGTCCCAGAGCACAAAGTGGGGCAGAGAAGGCCACGGATGGAGTGGGAAGGGCCACGCGCCATGCGTGCAGTAAACCAGCATAGTTCTACCCTCTTCAGCCTCAGTATTCTGGCCTGACTTCTGTTTGGATGGACATAAATCTCAGACACAGCGTAGATGATGCACATTCCTATCAGCCACCTGCCCACTCAGCCCTGTGTAGAAGCTAAAATGGCAGCCACTGTCATTGCTTCTCCTAAAAAGGGAAGGGAAGAGAAGAAGGTAATGAATAATTAATGCCAGACAAAGCTGCTGCAGTCCATGGGCTGCCAGTGGCCATGGGGCTACGTCCATAATCCTGGATCCCTACTCCTTTGACACTTGCAATATAAATGTTGCAAAAGTTCTGCAATATCCATTGAGTCACTTAGGTATAAAACTTTCCCTATGAAACAAGAAACAGAAAAGGTGGTCTCTTTCCTGGTGAGAAAGACTAATTTTTGTTGTCAAGAGGAAAAGAGGAAAAGAGTTCCTGCTACGCAGACTGGGCTGGGTGGCAAGGAGGGGTGGCTGACACCCAGGGCTTCACGGAGGTGTCTCTGGACCTTCTCCCTTAGGATAATAATGGTTGGTGAGAAACTCTGGCAACCCAATGAAGACAGTGGAATGTACGGATCTGGGTCATGTGGAGGGGAAGATTTGTCTCCCCATCAGGCACAAATCCTTGACTGGCTGAGGTGCTGACAGGGAGTGGGGGTCGTATAATGGGGAGAGGAAGCCATGATGATTAACATAGCTCTCAGGCCAGCTATGATGCAGGAGTGGATTCGGTTATATTTGGTATTAATTATTGCCCTTTTCTCTTTGATACAGAGAAATATTTTTTGACTTCAGTTTAAGTTTCTTGACAAATACATCTTCACTTGTAAACACAAACCAAAGCACAGAGCCAAAGGGGTGCCCATTTCCTTCCTCTCTCCCATTCTAAGCTATTACATATAAGGAAGAAGAAGACAGGAGAGGAGGGAAGGATGAGACATAGAGGAGGCAGCATGAGGAAGAAAAGAAAGGCAGACAGGGACAGGGAGGGTGAGGGGGCAGCAGAGAGGGGAAGGCCAGATACAGGGAGAGTAAGGGTCAGGGGGCAGCAGAGAGGGGGGTGGACAGAGACAGAAAGAGTGAGGGTCAGGGGGCAGCACAGAGGGGATGGCCAGAGACAGGGAGAGTGAGGGTCAGGGAGCAGCAGAGAGGGGATGGCCAGAGAGAGGGGATGGCCAGAGACAGGGAGAGTGAGGGTGAGGGGGCAGCAGAGAGGG
>CAUYQV010125207.1:0-25955 GCA_963574575.1 Galagoides demidoff
TGCAATGAACATTCTGGTACAGATATCTGTATTATAGCGTGATTTATGGTCTTCTTGATATATACCTAACAGAGGAATTACAGGATCAAATGGTAGATCTATATTTAGATCTCTGAGTGTTCTCCATATGGTTTTCCAAAAAGGATGTATTAGTTTGCATTCCCACCAGCAGTGTAGTAGTGTTCCCTTTTCTCCACAACCCCGCCAGCATCTGTGATTTTGGGATTTTGTGATATGGGCTAATCTAACTGGCTTTAGATGATATCTCAGAGTGGTTTTGATTTGCATTTCTCTGATGATTAAGGATTGTGAGCATTTTTTCATATATCTGTAGGTCATGCGTCTGTCTTCTTCAGAGAAGTTTCTCTTACTTTATTACAGGTTATTTGTTAGACTATTTTACAAGGAGACATTTGTCCTCTTTCACCTATTTGCTAACTAGTTTGTGGTACAGTTAATAAAGGGAAGGTAGAAAAATGCTTGATCCTTTTCATTTACTTAGTGGTTTAGTCAGTAGGAACCTCTTTCGAGTTGGCTCCCAAGGCCTTTAGTCCTGACCCAAGTAGGATTTGATGCTTCCTGGCACCCTGCTCTGGTATGTGAGTTGCTCCCTGCTCATCTTAGCCTTCTGGCTCTAGACTTGGAATCTGCTATTTCTTTAGGAAGCCCAGGGGTTTTTTGTTTGTTTGTTTTGGTTTTTTTGTGTGTGTTTTTTAGTGAGAAATTTTATTTTAAAATCACAATATGGGAACTAGCTCCTTGCTATAGAGTTGGTTATTGTCTCTAGACTTTTTCATTAGTACCCAGAGCTGGGAAATACACACACATAGATAAAGATAAAATACTGCATGAGTTCATTTTGTTACCTATAATCCAAATTTAAGCCTACAGAATTTTTACTTAACCTTTTCTCTATTACACATACATGTCCTTTCTTCTGTACTTAGAATCCTGGTTCTCAAAAACAACAGGGGTGATAGAATGGGAATATTCCATAATTACCCCCTGGGTTTTTGTTTACATACATAACAGTATCGGAATAACAATACTGATGCTAATCATACTATTGGTGACATGTGATTACTGAAAACAGTACAGTTATTTTTGCATACGCTTCACATATTCTCCTCCTATACTTCTTGGAGTTCTACCACGTCTATGTTGTCCTAGCACACGGTAATTATAAATACACGCTTTCCTTTTTAGCTCGCACTTAGTTTTAGTTCTACACAGACCTTATATGCCCACTACTGGGGCTCATTCTATGTCTCTCACTTCATTTGGTGAAAAAAAAAAATTATAGGAATATCACAATTGGCTATATGACTTTTAGTCCTCTCCTGAGTTTTGTCACCTTATTTCAAGGAGTTTTTCAAATTCTGGTTTGCATTGTTCTTTAATGTCTTATAGCATTTTAGTTGGTTTTGAAATCGTACGTGGCAGCTTTTTGTTTTGAGAGCATATCTTTTTAGTGAGCTTTTGTGGTCTGCAGGATGTTATTATTCCCCTTGTTCTTTTTCTTATAATAACTTGGTACGGATTTCACCTCCATACTTTTCTGTTGCTCGTTTTTATGTATAATTGGTTTCCTGAACTTTTAGAATGAGGTGTGGTTCAGAAAAGCTTTTATAACTTCACAGAGCTCCCTCTTCTGTTGTTCTGTAATGTTCAAAAATAGGCAGCCTGCTTCCTGAGTCTCCCGCTCTGCTCCCTCCCTGATTTTGCCTTGCCTGGTGTCTGTGTTGAGTTTAATTCCACTCCCAGTGGTTATTTCTCAGGGTGGGTTGTCCTAGCAGAATCTCCAGTGTCTGGTTTGAGAATTCAGCTCTGGAGCTTTGACTGACTGCTGGTCCCCACACCCCACACACCCCTTTAGTGCTATACTCCTGCATTCAGCCTGTCACCCCCATTTCAGCTGCTATTCTCAAGTTAGTATCTGGTGATTCCCAGTGACTACCTGTTGACCATTTGGGGTTCCCTGTGCTCAGTTCTATCAGATGTTGGCTGGTGGTTTCCATTTTTCCTTCACAAAATGCTAATACCATGGAGATCTTGTGGCTGTGGGTAGCTGGTCCCTACCTGCTTATACTTTAGGCTTTGTGGGGATAGTTCCTCAACAGCTAGTTTTGTTGTGAATGTTGTCCATGGTTGTGCTATATAGTTGCTCTAATTTTATGTGGGGATTCAGAGAGACTGAGAACCTTTCCAGCCATCACCACCACTTTTCTAGAATTCTTCTGAGTAGGTATACTTTGCTGATATAATAGGCAAAATGTTTTAAATTTTAAATTTTATAATTTTATTATAAAAATAATACATGCTTATTAAGGATACTCAGAAAACCCAGAAAGTATACAGATAGCAATGAAAACTGACTTCCTATCACCCAAAATATATTGTAACTACTAAGAACTAGATTATTTTCTAGCCTTTTTTATGCCTAAGTAAAAAACATAATGACTATGTGGAATTTGTAACATTAAAAATGATCAAATTAATTCATAGCTTTATATCTGATGCTTTGCAGTTAATATAAGTCTTTTCCCTTTGTCCTTAATTATTTGACAATCTGGCTATTATACAATCATGGAGAACCATGTATTCAAACATTTGAAAAACTCAAAAATAAATAGTATTGGGTAAACTGTTTAACCAGAGAAATAGAAAGTTAGATATTCTCCTTAGAAAATACACAAAAAGAAATTCTGTAAGATTACAAGTTAAGTATATTTTAAAATAAAAAAAAACTAAAAACAATATAAGTAAATAGAGAAAAGGCTTCTAAATATAAAAGCAAACAGTCACAAAGGAAAATACTGATAGAGCTAACCAAGTGAAAAGTAAGGGCCTTGGGAGGCATTCAGTTATGGTATCATATTGCCATAGCATTCAGCAGTTACAAAGGATTTGAATGCTATTAGCTAGGTTAATAGAAATCACCAGAACCCCGGAATGAGAGATTTTCCTTTTCTAGGAGGTTAACAGTAGGCTCTCAATTTAGTCATCCCTGAAAATCCAGGAGCTGGTATTTTAAAACGTTGCATTATAGCATATCACCCTGACCTACAGCTTATGCAAGAAGGATTTGCAGTAAAGATAAATGATAGCTGCTTTTATTTGCTCCTGGTTGGTCTATGGGATCGTGAATTTCAGGAATCTAAATTTATAGAAAATTCCCAACTTTCAGAAAGTCAAAACCAGAAAACACACTTGTCAAGCAGGTCAATTCGGGAAGCACTCATTAACACTTCAAGATTATTTCCTTTTATCAAATTTATTTAATGTCAGCTTCCTGTAGTTCTTTTAAGATTCTCTGCATGAAGCAATAAGAATCCTAAGTTAACATGGATGGGGCCATTGCCAATAGAAGAATATAAGACACAGATGAAGCAACTTGATACTTGAGAATACTCAGAAATACATCCTTTGAATAAATAGCAAACAGTTTGCATAAAATATCAAGGCTATATGGGTACCTGTGAATGGAACACTGAGGCTCTGGGCAGGGACTGGGGTGAGGCAAGTGAGACACTAGGGACAATACTTAAGGAAGCACTAGCTTCCAGGGCCAACTGATGCTGGTGCAACCCTGAGAGTGAGTGCCTCCTTAAATTAAGCTCCTTCTTAAATTGAGCTCCTTAGGTACATTTTACACCTCATGCAGGTGCTGGTCCCTACCCTTTTGAATTCTAGGTGTGCTCTCAACCTTTCCCAAGCAAATCTATAGTTCATAGTCCCCAAGGACAAAGCTCCGGAGTAAGCCAGTCATGTGCTACCCTAAAGGAAGCTCCACTCAGCCAGACAGAGAAACAGTGCAGGCTCTAGTCCCAGAGAAGCAGGGACTAGATACATTCTCATCTCCCATGTAAAGAGCTATTAATAGGAATTTGAATATTAAAACAGACACACAGACAGAGAAACTAATTCTTTTAAGGAAGGTGCCTGATTTATAAGAGCTGGAACTGATTGCATCAAGTGTCAGAAAGCGGGGGGACATTTTGCATCAAGATGCATTAAAAGGTAACTTCCACCTCTTAAACCTTGCTTAGTCTACAAAATGAATAACTATCTGGTGTGGGTGCTAAAATTTTAAGTGCAATTCATGCTTACCTGGTTCCATTGCTGTCCTGGAGGAATGAAACAGACTCTCTGAAAGAAAATAATTTTGCATGATTTCTTTCCCATTTCTTCCCTCAAAACATTTGTGGGCAAAAAGTGCTCACCAAGTGCTTTATGTGTTTTCCATTAGCTTGGACTCTTATGTTGCTGGCACCCCTCACGTCTGTTGTGAGGCATGCTGACACAGCCTGCACTGAGCTGGCTGGGAGCTTTCAGATCTGGAAGGAAAAATGTATCCCACCCTTCCCAACAATGCCTCAGTAGGAAGTGCTTTAGAGAAAAGGAGAGGGATTTACTGAGCTGGGAATATAGCACAAAAGTCCAGGTTGGCTATGCCCCGAGCCCAAAATAGATAGAAGATTGTCAGGGAATCAATTTCTGTCATTTACATGTTTCATCTCATTTGGGGCCACCTTTTATCATCACCTGTCTCATCCCTATTACATTTGAGAGGAGAAAACAGTTATTTTCTCAGCTTCTACATTTCTTTCTTTAAGGAACAATTATCTTCTTATTCTTCCCACTCACTACCTCTCTCCTCATTATTCTCAGCAGGTTCAACATCAAAACCTGACTGAATCTGTCTCGGGAACTTGTTCTTTTGCTGTAGAGCCTACTTTCTCATCAACTGTTGAGCTTTTGCAGTAAGCTTTGGGGTATATTTCTTGCTTAAAATAGCAGCGCAGTTTAGCTACCAGGTCTAAATCAATATTATTTCCCCAACCAGGATTTAACAATTAGAATAATATAATTATGGTTCCCTGTGTGTACATACCATGTCAAAGACTTTTGCATTCCTTGCTGTAGGTCTCCCACAGCCTGGCCCCACGCTCTCCAGCCTGCACCTCCTGGCTCTCCTTTACTGTAGCTGGCTGCTCCCTATAGTCCCCAAACACTCACATACTTTTCCACTTGTATCCTTTTATGTCCTAGACTTTACCATTCCCGGACCTCCACCTGGAATGCCTTGACTCCAGAATCCACCTTTCTCATGATAGTAACAACCACTGAAATCTTAATCATTCTCATGGGCTAAGCCAAAAAGTGCCCTCCTCCTCTATGAAGACATCCCTGACCCCTGACTACTCCCTGTATATACAGACTTCTGACTTTTGGCCCAGAATCTTTCCAAATTTATCTTTAAAAAGCACTATTTATGTTTTTAAAGAATAGGATGAGAGGAGGTGCCTCATTATTCCTTGGGCCAGCTGCAATGGAATGCTCTTCAGTGCTCGACATTTAGAAATCGGAATTTATCACACAGGATAGGGTGGCGTGGCCCTCAGCATTGCAGATGGCATGCAAAGAGCCACAGAGAACCCAACAGATCATGCTCACATCAGCCTGTTGTAAGAGTGCAGATGCGCTGTGGTTTAAATTCAACAAACATTTAATGAGTACCCTCCATCGAGGCCCTATGTTAAGCACTGGGGATACAAGGCAGGTGTCTACACTAGAAGACTGATAAATGAGCTAAGCAATTTGGATGTATTTTCTTCCCTTCTGATGAGTTGATGCAGCAATTTTCAAACCTGGCACTGCAGCAGAACCACCTAGGGAACATGCTTTTATGTATTTATTTCTGCATGCACTTTAAATTACATTTATTTTACAGGAATAAATAATGCATTCACTGGACACAAATCCACAATATTGAAAAAGATATGCCATTCAAAGGATTCCTTATTCCACTGTACCAGCCACCCAGTTTACCTCCCTGGAGACTTTTCAGTTTATTTGATATTATGGGGAGGGTGTTTTTAAAAATATTCTTTAACTTCACCACAAAGTTATTGGATGAGAATCTCTATGATTCCCAGGTGAGGGCTTGAAATCAGATCTACAAAGCTTCCCAGTTGATTCTGATGAGTTGGCTCATAAAATGACCTTGTGAGAGCTAGGTTAGTGGATGGGCAAAGTGAGGGAAGAGGATATTTCAAAGATAGCAGTGAGTTTTGAGTGTGGGCAGAGAAAACTTATTGATTGTAGACGGAGAACAGTTGCTACAAAGGGTTCAGAACTTTGTGGAATAAAGAAATAGCAAAAAGGAGCATCACTCTAGTCTGAGCTTCTGCCGTCCAAGTCAGGTGGCCCAAATCCAGTTTCTGCTCTCATTTCCCCTGAGAGGACCCTAGAAAACATACTCACTGTAAGGCAATCATTTGATTAGGGTGGAGAGGCCTCTTTTTTGCATTTGGGATAACCCATCCCACCACTGAAGTTGTGCATCTCTGAAGTGCACAGCACTGGCAGCCATACTTGGACACCCTGTTGACAATTTCTTTCCTTCTCATGTATGGAAATAAACTCAGAGGATTTTTTTCTCTCTTCCAGCAGTTATCTGTAAAAGTATAATGATGATGGAGATTCTACAAAACCAACTTTACCTGAAGCATGGCCTTTTCTATTCTTTAGAAGGTTGATGGGAGCGTCGCATTGGTTGTAAATGTGAATATGTCATGTGTGAGGTCAATAATGAAGAGAAATCTGGCTTAATTCCAATCAGGCCCACTGAGAAGCAGGCAAAGCCACTTAATGTTCACCTGCAGTGCTATGCTGGTATGTGGATGGAATCAGATGAATAGGCACAGTTATGCTTGGTTCATTCAGTAAAGTGCATTGTCTGCTCAGTGGGGAAGTATCTACAAACTGTCAATTCTGTTTTGAAACAGCCCACTTGTCTGTCACCCAGCAGCTCCATTTATTTATTTATTGTGGTTTTTGGCCGGGGCTGGGTTTGAACCCACCACCTCCTGCAGATGGGGCTGGTGCCCTACTCCTTTGAGCCACAGGCACTGCCCAGCAGCTCCCTTTATTACGTGCAGGAACCAGGAAGTTGAGGACTGAGAGAAAGCAAATTCCAGAGAACTGAAGATCTACCATGGACAGCGACTGGCCATGCTATCTCCTGAGCCTCAGTACAGGGCAGTGCCCATTCAGAACTCAAACCCACTGCATCTCTCCCTTGTGTATCTCAGCCACTTCTGCTCTCCTTGGCAAAAGGAACCTAGAGATTCTTGAAGAGACTGACATCCCCTTGTCTCAGTTTCTTCATTTACAAAATATGCTTACCTTAAAAAGTTGCCATGGGCTTGGCACCTGTAGTACAGTGTTAAAGCACTGGCCACATACACCGAGGCTGGTGGGTTTAAGCCCAGCCCAGGCCAGCTAAACAACAACGACAACTACAACAACAACAAAAAATAATAGCTGGGCATTGTGGCAGGTGCCTGTAGTCCCAGCTACTTGGGAGGCTGAGGCAAGAGAATCACTTAAGCTCAAGAGTTCGAGGTTGCTGTGAGCTGTGACACCACAGCACTCTACCAAGGGCAACATAGTGAGACTCTATCTCAAAAAAAAAGTTGCCATGAAGATTATACAATATACTTAATATGAAACACTTAATACTGATTTGGCCCAGAAAACTTCTAAATAAATTTTAGATATTATTACTAATAGTTACTATCTGCATATTAGCTTTGGAGTTCTCTCTAGCTAGCTATGAATAAATGTTGATGAATGTTTATTCAGCTAACTGTCCATCTTTTCAATAAACATTTGCAGATCATCACTGATAAACCATGAATGTTTTCTCAAGTGTTCTGAGTTTCATTCAGAAATTTCCAAATAATTCTATTGCCCATTTCTTAACTACAATCCTGGAACTATAAAGGTTTGAGACACCAAATTTATAGCACCATAAACCCAGAAGGAAACTCAGAGATGGGCAATCAGTGCCTATGGGCACTTCTGTCTTGCAGGGGAGAGCAGACATTCTTTCTCTTTCTCTCTATGCCCCCAGCTAAGTCCCAGGCATAGAGGACAGACTTATCCATGCCATAGAGAGAAAGGGTGTCATCAGCTACAATGATCACCTTTCTGATCCTGGAACAGAACTCCATAACACTCAGCTGCCAGGACAACATACCACAGGCTGGGTGGCTTAAAAAACAGATATTTAGGCAGGGCTCAGTAGCTTATGCTTGTAATCCTAGCACTCTGGGAGGACAAGACAGAAGAATCACTGGAGCTCAGAAGTTCAAGACCAGCCTGAACAAGAATGAGATCCCATCTCTACTAAAAATAGAAAAATCAGCTGGGCATTGTGCCTAGCACCCATAGTCTCAGCTACTCAGAAGCTAAGGCAGGAGGATCACCTGAACCTAGGAGTTGGAGATTGCTGTGAGCTAGGCTGAGGTCATGGCACTGGGGACTGGGGCAATAGAGTAAGACTCTTAACAAAAACAAAAACAAAATCTCAGAAATTTATTTCTCACATCTCTGGAGGCTGGGAGTCCAAGATCAGAGTGTCAGCAAGTTTGGTTTCTTCTGAAGCGTCTTTCCTTGCCTTCCTGCAGATGGCTGCCTTCTTGCTTGTCCACATATGAACTGCTCATGCCTTCCTGGTTTCCCTTTGCACGTCCAAATTTCTTCTTCACCATTCAGGCTGGACTAGGGTCTACCTTAATGGCCTCATTTTAATTCAATCGCCCCTTTAAAGCCCCTATCTCCAAATGCAGTTACATTCTGAGGTACTGGGCTTAGGGGCTTCAATATAAAAATTGGGTAGGAAGGGACACCATTCAGCCTGTGACAGCTCTCTGTCAGAATGCTCTTCCCCCTTTTTAAGTAATTCCAATCATCTTCCAGATGCCAACATAAGGATCACTTCCTTGAAGTGGGCCATCCTGCTTGCCTCCCCACCCTCCACAGACAAAATCGAGCCCCTTTCTAAGCACATTTTTGGCATCTTCTTTCTTCTCTTTATCATAACCATGAACAAAGTCGTAACTGTGTAAGTAGTTTAATCACTTTTGTCTCCCTCCATGAGAATTCCACCCTGCACACAGCAGGGACCTGGCTAGTCTTGCTCACTTCAGTGACCCACTGGTGCCTGGCATGAGCTAGCAAGAATAATGCTCCATGTGAGTGATCAAAATCACACAGCCCTCTTTGCCATTATCATTTTCAAATCATCTGCTTTCTCACCTGTACTTGTAATGCTCCTGCCACAGCTACCCTGCACTGCAAAGGATTACAGGCATTCCTGCCACAGAATTCTACCCTGCACTGCAAAGCCCAACTTAAGCAGCCTTTCCTAAAACGTCTCCTTACACATTGCAGAGTTGTTTCCTCCTTAACAATTCTGTAGCACATTATTCATGAAGTTGATTTCACACTTAATGGTAATGTATTAATTATTAAGGGTGTGTTGTTAGCATGTTTATCTCCTCACAGCCCCTCAGCTGAACTTTGTGAGGTGTTTACCTCCAACCCCTGGCATGCAGCCTGATGCCTGGCACAGAGTGGGCTCAGCATAAAGAGCCAGTGTTTTTTAGCAGGCAGGACAGGACCACAGGCCGATTTGCATGGATGCAACTGGTTGTGGTCAGGCAGCAATTCTTAGTGATTCTCACTCTGGGGTCTTCACTGCTCTGCCCACTCAGGGTATCTGGCTAGGCAGAGTGAGCAGGACAGGTTCCCTGTCCCTGCTCCTGAGTTTCCAGAGACAACTTTGCAACTGGCTCCAGAGGACTGTAAAGTCAGAATACATCAAGCCTCTGAGACCATTTACTTTCAAAGGGAAAAAAGGCAAGAAAAAAGAAGACAAGGAGGAGAAAGTAGAGGCGAAAAGGGAGGAAGAGGAAGAGGGAAGAGGAAGTAAGTGGTCTGTGAGCCTCCTGCAAGCTGATCTAAATCCTGATGGGAATGGTACTGGTTCTGTGGTTTAGACTTACACAGACAGAAGCACAAACAACTGAGGCTGGAGGAGCCAGGAGGAGCAAGGACCCATCTGGTCCAGGTTCCATGAGGCTCCTCAGTCTCCTCTGTGGGAAAGGAATAATACAATGCATGTGCTCAGTGCTTCTCAGCTGTGTGGAGGGACCACTTGCCATGAACATGTGTGCCCTAGGGAGGGTTAACTAGCTGCTCCAGGTGTAGGTCCTTGTTTAGCTCCAGAGTGATTGAGGAATGAAGGTAAGAAAACCAGGATTCCTTAGAAGGATGTATCCAAGTTTTGACCATGATCTCCCAAGTATGGAGCTACTCTATTCTGAGATGTCCAGACAAAATGGGTATTTATAAAAGCTGAGAACCCACCATGGAATACTATGCAGCCCTAAAAAGATGGAGATTTCACATCTTTTATGTTTACCTGGATGGATCTGGAACATATTCTTCTTAGTAAAGTATCTCAAGAATGGGAAAAAAAGTATCCAATATATTCAATATGACTATGAAATCAATATATAACCATCTATACATTCATATGAATGGTAAAACATAACTATAGTCCAGAAAGTAGAAGGGAAGAGGAGGGGGAGAGGGGAAAGGAGGGGGGAGGGAGGAGAGTATTTGGGGGAACCTCACCTAATGTGCCTAATGTACATTTCAAAACTATTAAGAAATGAGTATAATTGTGATGGATGTGTTACTTAGTTCAATGTAAGCATTTCACATTGTATATTGAAGCAGTACCCTGAATTCCATAAATATATCAATGTACAAAGTTATGATTTAAGACAAAACAAAACAAAAAAAAATAATAATAAATTTAATAAAAACAAAACAAAACAAAACCCATCCCTGGAATTCTCCATCTCCAGACATGCCAGTACCCTGTCCCTGCCCACTTTCACCTCCTAGTGAAAATCACTCTGTCCTGTATCTCTTCCTTTATCTCGACAAAGAGATAACACAGGGATAGCACGACACTGATTTAAACCATGGAGTCTGGGGTCGCTCAGGCTTGAGTTTCTCAGCCCTACTGTTTATGAGCTCTGTGATCTGAAGAAAGCATCTGACTTTCAGTCTCCTCATCTGTGACGTGACAAGAATGATACTGGTCATCCCATAGGATTGTCGGAATGATACTGGTCATCCCGTAGGATTGTCGGGAAGCTTACACTAGAGACTGTGTGCTCTGGGAATAACACAACACATAGTTAAGTGCTCAACAAGAGGGAGACACATTGTAACCTCAGTCCAGACTGATGCTTTCTATCTTCTCCATTCCTCCTCCTAGAACCTTCTTTCTTCAAGGCAGAATGAACACAATTGAGCCCCTTAATTCCATCTCTTAATGAACTTCCCATCCTGGTCACTGTGCAATTTGCACAGCAGGCAAAGTTTCTCAGATCACTTAAACCAGGCATCCTCGAACCACGGCCTGCGGGCTGAGGACATTTATCCGGCCCACCGGGTGTTTTTGCCACTGCTGCCTGTCCTGCTTAGCAGCCAACTCATCCCGGGGCCCGTAGTCCATCCCTCCAATGGTCTGAGGGACAGTGAACTGACTCCCTGTTTAAAAAGTTTGAGGACCCCTGAGTCTTAAACTAAAGGATAAAGACAATCCAGTTCCTCTCTTCTTATTGGGGTCCCTGAAAGTCCAGGGGTTTAATTTCAAGGACTCTAAAGTTTAGGTAAATGCCTCCTTTTCCTTTCTTCTCTACACCCAAGCAATCTCCAGACGCTTTCTCTTTGCAAGTCATGCTCAGAAAATGCAGAGTCAGGATGTAGGAGCTCTTGGCTCATGTTTTTTCCTAAGTAAGCAGTGTAGTTATTAGCTGCAGGATGCATAAAGGGCATGTAGAGTACTGAAGCATTGAGCTGAGAAGTGCAAATGTCAAAGACAAAAAGAAAACTGTAAATAGAGTCACAGACTTGAAAGTGCAGGCCGCAAAAATAGCTGTGGGAAAAAATCATTTTTGAAAATAAAGATGTGGATTCAGGGTATCCGCTATTGACAATACACCTTGCTGCCCACCAGGGTCTTTCCACATCTGGCTTATGGAAGGCACACAATAAAAGCTAGATGAATGAATGAAAGAGTAATGTAGACAGAATAAATATCTCATTGATAAAATTGGAATGATGGAGTTAAAATAATCTAGAAATTGTGCTCTCTTCTCAAGCTTTTCTTTGTATGATGTGTAAATCCTATAATATCCTTTCCCCCCACTTTTTTCTGTCATTTCATCAAATGCCCCTCTGCTTCTAGTTATCATAACTGAATGTTGACCTTACTACCAGGAAAATGCACTGGTAGGGTCTGGGCTTCCATGCACTGTATGTTGTACTGACCCTTGAATGGCCTTGCCTCTTAAGATCAGAAAAACAAGCTTCAAGTGGTAAGAGACATTTTAGGCTCCTGTTCCTCTGTTGAGCTCCAGCCCCCTGTTTCTGTGTTGTGCATCCAGATGCAGGCACTGTTGCATTTGTGTGTAAAATCACCCTCAGTCATAAGCTCTTCATCTATATCACTTTGTCCTGCTCCTTCGTGTGTGTGATGAATATTGCGTGTAGAACCTCTTTCTTTGTGGTCCTTGTACACTCCCCCTGGGCCTCTGCACTGAGTGTTGATATGACTCAGACCTGGATACCATCCTGTTTGACTGAAGTGAACTGCTCCTGGAAACTACTGCCTCTTAAAACTGCCAGTGATATTTATATAAATAAATATAATGTACTGATTATGAATCAAATCGATATTTTTTTCCACGCTTGTCAATTAACAATACCACCTTCTTACCAGGGATCCCTGGATATTGCAAACAGAGAAAAATTTTCTATGTCTGGGTGATAGTTATACAGATGTATACATAAGTAAACATTTATTATGTTTACTGAAGATTTATATACCTGACTCTATGCATGTTGTACCTCAGTGAAAAAGTTATAAACAAAATAAAACTTTACAGCATAGACACTTGTTATTAGATTACAAGGCACCACAAAATGAGATGCCAACCAAATTAAAATCCATAATTTGGCTTTAAAATCAAGTGGAAGCATTGATTGCAATCCGAGAATGCTTACTCCAGCTGACTATCATACATTGTGGCCATTAACCACAATGGCTATACTGTTTGTCCCTTGTGGAACTAACTCTAGTTAGTTAGTTTATAACTAAACCTTATAAGCTAATGCCTTTCCATACTCAACAGAATCTAATAACAACATTCTTGGGAAAAATGGCCTCAGGGATAGGTGATATTAAAGGCATTTTAATTTACATTTCCATTCATAGAGCATTATTTCTAACAATTCTTCCCAAACTCAAAGACATGGAGTTTTTCAATAAAAAGAATTTATATTTCTGCTAATGTCAAACAATTTTGAAAAACATTACATATGGAAAAACTGCATTTGCTGTGAAAATAACATTTCAATATTTAGAGTGCAGTTGGTTTGAAGAAGATTCCCTCTGAGGCCACATGCAGGCTATGCATTTCTCAAACAGTTCAGCCCTTCAGAACTTATGAAATCCATTTAGTCTGGAAATTGCCAGGGCCTAGTTCAATCAAAAAATAAGCCTGGGTTGCTAAAGGGTACAAAAGCCATCATGGGGGAAAAATTAATTTTGGAATGCCTTGCATGGCTGTCAGCACTGAGAGCTGGAAGTCAGCTGTCTGTGTCAGGCAGCAGCCACAGGAATCCCTCATGGACCACTTTGCTACCTGGAAGGCTGCCCTCAGAGGGCACTTTTGGGAGCAGACTGGGACATGGATTTCTTTAGCAGCTTGTTTGCACACATAGTCTGTCCAACTGCAAGTAGGCTTTATTTTAGTACTGAGCATGGTATGTTGGGAACAGTACTACAGGCTTTGGTTTAAAACCCATCTTTAACACACTTTTTAACTATATGTTCTTGACCTAGAGCTCAGTCTTCAGTTTCCTCATTTATAAAGGTGATGTCAGCAAGATGGCTGACTAGAAGCTTCTAAAGCTTTGATGAAAAGACCTAAAGAATACTGGAGTAGAAACCTTGAAGAACACAGAAATCCAGGATAGTCACATAGAGAATGGAAGGGAACACCTGGCCTCCACCACCCTGTCCCCCAGCCAGAGAAAGCTCAGAAACAGAAGGGACTTCTCCCTGTGGGGGAAAGATGAGCAACTCCAACAGTCCTCCATCAATGCCTAGGACACCTACAGTCCTCACCATGGGGAACCCTGCAGTTCCGACCCTGCTAAGGCAGCTGCAGCTGTACTCCCACTAGAGAAGGAACCAACACTGTGACCTGACTGGTACCCAACTGGCTGTGGTGCTACTCTGTCTTGGCACTGGAACTACAGTTGGGTATATACTGCTATGGGGATGAGTGGCCTTTCATCCTTTCACCCTTTCATCCCTGAGGCTTAGCTGTACTGAACCACCCCTGCCCAGTGGCCCATCACCTCCCAGCTGAGCTGCTGCTACATCCTTCCCTAGGGAGCTGATTGTTCATAGAGCTGCCACACGCAGCCCTCCCAGTTGCTACTGTGCCCTGCTCCTTGGAACTTGAGCTAAAGATGCTTACTACCTCCCAGGGAAATGGTGCCTTGGTGAACCACTCATTCTATACTTCTCAGTCACTGTTGCACCCTGCTCCTCTGTGCCTAAGCCAAAGCAGTGCCTTACCTCCTGGGAAAACAGTACCTTACTGATCAGTCACACTCACAGCATCTGAGTTAAAATGGCACATTGTTTTCTGGAATCAGTGCCTAGTCTGAGTCAAATTGCTGTGTGTCCCAGGACTGAGTTGATGTGATACTCTGCATCCAGGAAATCAGAGTATTGGCTAAGCTGAGACCCCACTGTACAGGTTAAACAACTCTGATACCCTGCTTCCTTGGAACTGGACTAGCCCCTTATAGTCTGTGCTGCTGAAACAGCAGCACGTGGAATCATTACTGTGGCATTACCTATCCCCCAGCACTCAAGTGACAGCTGTACTTCATCATTTGTGTGTTCTTATTGCCACTGCATCTGCCTCACAAAGTCTGAGTTACTGCCAAGTCACACTATCCCAGGGTCCAGAGTCACCTCTACACAATGCCTCATCCCCCAGGACCTGAGTTGCCACTGTGATGAATTGTTCCTTTAACTGCAGCTGCACCTTGCTTCCCAGGCCCTCCAGAGCACTTCTGAAATTCTGGGCCAGTGCTTTACCTTACCTCCCAAAAGCAAAGTGATAGCTATAACTCAGCCCCCAATGCCCTAGCTGCTTGAAGGTGCCAGAGTCAATAGACCTCAGCTCTGTGAGTAACCTGTGTCTAACTCTGCCTCAGAGAGCAAGCCTTCACCCCAAGACCCAGGTGCCACAACAGGTTCACGGGACCCAGAGCATAGTACCCTAACTACATAGCTGCTCTGAGCATCTGTGCCCTTCGACCCAGTGCCACTGAAGCTACTGGCAGGTCATCAGACTCAACACTAAGAGTGATCCTCTCAGTTAGGTCTTCCCCATGTGAAGAAACCAAGAATAGGAGGACCTCAAAAGCCCTTGCCATCACGGACCCTATAATCTATGCTGCTGTCATTGCTGCCTCAAACTCCTATAGTCTAGGCCACTGAGGCACTAATAGTTATTGCTGACACTGATTACATAAACTGCATGGAAGATATACCACTGTGTGTACTTGAGATCAGAGTCACTACATTCTTCCCACCTGGCATACTAAGACCTATCTGAAATGAAAGTCCTTCTCTAAAGAGTACACTCTATAAGGTTTAAAGGAGGTGATGGTTTCATCAGATGGGCAGATATCAATGAATGGACACAAGAAACATTAAAAAGCAAGGAAATATGACACTACCATAGGAACACAATGACTCTGACCCCAAAGAAAAATAAATCAATGTAGTTCTAGAAAAGAAATTCAAACTACCATCTTATGAAAACTCAGCAAGATAAATAAGAATACAGATAGACAATTCAACAAAATCAGGAAAGAAAACATGACACGAATGAGAAATTTAACAAAGAGATATATATAATAAAAAGAAGCAAATAGCAATCTTACAGTTGAAGATTTCAATGAATTAAATAATTTGAAATACTCTTTCTCTCTCTGTCTCTCTCTCTCTCTCTCTTTCTCACACACACGCACACACACGAGAGTTGCAACAGCAGACTAGATCAAAAACAAGGAAGAATCTCTAAACTTGAGATTACCTAGTCAGAGGAAAAGGGAAATGAGAATAAAAAAGAGTCAAGATAGCCTACAGGATTTATGATATGGCACTGAGGAAACAAACATTTGCAGGAATTCAAGAGAAAGATAGGGAAAGAAAGTTTATTTAATGAAATAATTACTGAAAACTTTCCAACATTCAAAAGAGATATGTATATATAGACACATGAAACTCAAAAGTCCCCAAATGGATTTAACATATAGAGGTCCTCACCAAGACACATTAAAAATAAACCTACAAATCAAAGACAAAGAGACAATTTTAAGAGTGGCAAGAGAAAAAAATTTCCAGTAATATATAAGGGAATCCCCATTAAATTATCAGTGGATTTATAACAGAAGGCCTACAGGCCAGGAGAGAATGGGATGATATAGTCAAATGCCAAAGCAGCGGGAGCTATAAGTCAAAAATACTATAAGCAGCAAATCTGTGCCTGTGAAATGAAAAAGAAAGTCACAAACAAACAAAAGTTGAGGAAATGTATCATCACCAGACCTCTTCTTTAAGAAGTGATTAAGGGACTCCCTGAAGTAGAAATGCAAGGACATTAATCACTAACACAAAACATGTGAAAGTATAAAATTCATTGGTAAAGGTAATATATAGTTAAATCCAGAATATATCAATACTGTTACAGTGCTTCATAAATGCTGTATGAAGGTTAAAAATCAAAATTGTAAAACATGATGATAGCCACAATAAATTATTAAGAAATGTATATAAAAGATGTAAATTGTGGAGAGAAAGGTAATAGTATAGAGTTTTTATATGTGGCTAAGGTTATCAGTGTAAAATAGTCTACATTAACTATGAGAAATTTTATGGAAGCCTCATCATTACCACAATGCAAAAAATCTATACCAAATATGCAAATATTAAAGAAAAACTCATCATTAAAAATCAGCAAATCACAAAGATAAACAAGTAAGGAAGAAAGTAACAATAGATTTAAAATATCATCCAGAAAAAAAATTAACAAAATGTCAGCAGCAAGTCCTAATTTACCAATAATTACTTGAATGTCAATAGACTAAATTCCCCAATCAAAAATACAGAATGGTGGAATGGATTTTTAAAAATTGTAAAAATACCATTTATAATGGCTACAAACAAATATCATCCTTAGGAACAAACTTAACCAAGGAGGTGAAAGATTGGTACAATGAAAACTGTAACACATTCATGAAAATAATTAAAGAGGACACAAACAAAAAGATTTCTCATGATTGTTGATTGGAAAAATTAGTATTTTTTAAATGTCCATAATTACCCAACGTGATCTATAGACTCAAGGCAGTCCCTAGAAAAATACCAATTACATTCTTCACAGAAATAGAAAACACAATCCTAAAAATTGTATAGAACCATGAAGGAACCTGAATAGTCAAAACAATCTTGGGCAAAAAGAGCAAAACTGAAGGTATCACATTATATGACTTTAAAATATACTACAAAACTATAGTAACCAAAACAGCATGGTACTGGCATAAAAGTAGCTATCTAGACCAATGGAATAGGATAGAGATCTGAGAAATAAATCTAACTGAATCGTACATCACTTACATCCAACTGAATTTTTACAAAGATGCCAAGAACACACATTCGGAAAACGACATCTCTTAGTAAATGGTACTGGGAATACTGGATATCCACATGCAGAAGAATAGAAATAGATCCTTATCTCTCACCATGTACAAAAATCAATTCCAAATGGACTAAAGACTTAAATGTAAAAACTGAAATCCTGAAACTATTAGAAGAAAATAGGGGAAATGATTCATGGTCTGGGCTAGAATTTTTTACAAGGTCTCAAAAGTGTAGGCAACAAAAGTGAAAATAAATGAATTTTATTGAACTAAAAAAGCTTCTGAATAGCAGAGGAAATATCACAGTTAAGAGACAAACTACAGAGGGAGAAAATGTTTGGAGACTGTACATCTGAGATGGAGTTAATATCTGGAATAGATAAGGAAAAAAATTCAACAGGAAACAATAAATAACCTGATTTAAAAATGGGCAAAAGACTTAAATAGAAATTTATCAAAAGAAGATATACAAATGGCCAAAAGGTATATAAAAAAATTCTCAAGAACACTAAATCAAAACCACAATAGATATCACCTCATTCGAGTAAGAATGGCTATTATAAAAAAGACAAAAAATAGTAAGTATTATGAAGATATGGAGAATAGGAACCCCCTACATACTGTTTGTAGAAATGTAAATTTTTATAGGTATTATGGACAGCAATATGCAGGTTTCTCAAAGAATCTGACATAGAACTACCATATGATCTAGCAATTCTACTACTGAGTATAATTCCAAAGAAAATAAAATCAGTACATCAAAGAGATATCTGCGCTGGCATGTTTTATGGCACTATTTACAATAGACAAAATATGGAATCAACCTAAATGCCCATCAATGAATAAATGGATAAAGAAAATGTAGTGTATATATATATTAGAGTATTATTCAGTTTAAATAAAAGGAATTGGGAGGTGCCTGTGGCTCAAAGCGTAGGGCACCAGCCTCATATACCAGAGGGGTGGGTTCAAACCTGACACTGGCCAAAAACTGCAAAAAAAAAAAAAAAAAGAGAGAGAGAGAAATTAAATCTTTGCCATTTGCTACAACATAGATGAACCTGGAGATCATTATAGTAAGTGAAATAAACCAGACACGGAAAGACAAAATCACATGACCTCATTCATATGTGGAATCTAAAAAAGTTGATCTCATAGAATTAAAAGTAGTGGTTACCAGAGGTTGGGAAGGGTAGGTAGGAGCAAGAGGAATGGGGAGAGGTTGATCATTGGATACAAAGTTATAGTTAGGCAGGAGGACTAAGTTCTCACATTCCATCACACAGTTAACATACAGTTAAAAATAATATATTGTACTACACCTAACACAATGCCTGGCACTTAAAGACACCCAACTGTTATATATTTACTAAATTATTTTCTCTGTTGTTTTTCTATTCTTTATTTTACTTCTGCTCTAAATTTCTTTATTTCTTTACTTTTTGTTTAGGGTTTAATTTGCTTTTAGTTTTCTAGTTTCTTGAGATGAAAGATTAGGTTATTGATTTAGATCTTTCTTCTTTTTAAAAAATATAAGTACTGCTGGATGCAGTGGCACATGCCTGTAGTCCCAGCTACTTGGGAGGCTGAGACAGGAGGAGCGCTTAAGTCCAGGAGTTTTGGGCTGTAGTGCGCTATGCCCATCAGGTGTCCGCACTAGGTTCAGTATCAATATGATTACCTCCCGGGAGCAGAGGGCCACCAGGTTGCCTAAGGAGGAGTGAACCAGCCCAGGTCAGAAATGCAGCAGGTCAAAACTCCTGTGCTGATCAGTAGTGGGATTGCACCTGTGACTAGCCACTGTACTCCAGCCTGGGCAACATAGTGAGACCCATCTCATAACAACAACTATATATATATATATATATACTGAAAGCAATAAATTTCCCTGTAAGCACTGCTTTTGCCACATCCTCTTAAGTATGGACATGTTGCACTTTTATTTTAATTCATCTCAAACTGATTTGATTTGCTCTTTCACCCATTGGTTACTTAGTGTATTTAATTTTGCATGTATGTGATTCTGCAAATTTCATCACATTATTAAATTCATTTGTGACTGTAGTAAAAAAAAGGTGTATAGTCTAGATTGTTTTACATTTATTGAGACATGTTTTATAGCTTACCTTATGGTCAATCTCGACAGTGTAACATTAGAAGAACATGTTTACTGCCACTATTGAACAGAGTGTCCTACAAATGTCTGGTAGGTCTACTTGCTTGATAGCACTATGTAAGCCTTCTATTTCTTTGTTGGTCTCTGTCTAGTTGTTCTATCCATTACTGAAAATGAGTCATTGAAAAAGAAAATGAAAATGAATCATTAATATCTCTAGCTATTATTGTTGGATTATTTATTTCTCCTTTTAATTTTGTCCATTTTTGCTTTTTTGGGCTCTGTTGTTAGGTTCATGTGGATTTATAATGGACTGTCTTCATGTATTCATCTCTTTATTGTCTCCAGTAACAATTTTGTTAAAGTCTATTTTGTCTGATATTAATATAACCACTCCAGCTCTATTTAGTTAGTGTTTTCATGGTGTATCTTCTTTAACCCTTTTGCTTTCAATCTGTTTATGTCTTGGGATCTAAAGCATGTCTTGAGCAAAGATCTTATGGTTGTTTCTTTTTGTTTTTGTTTTTTTTTTCCATTAATTTTGACACTGAATCTCTGTTCATTTTTCTTTCTTTTTCTTTCCTTTCCTAACACTAAATAATTCCATTGACCTGTAATCATTCTAAATATGTGATATTGTGGCCTTCACCATAATTTTTGCTTAATTCTAGAGATTTTAAAGAAAAGCATAGATAACTTACCTTTGAAGTCTTTCACCCAATTTTTTCAAGTTCTTTTCATAGTGATGTTTATTTTTCAGCCATATCTTCTAAAGTATCTAGTTATATAAGAAAAATAAATCTTATCTAGAGCTCTACTTTATAAAGACTAACACTTGACCCATTCGTTGTAAAGAAAAGACCCTCTTCAAGTTTTCAAGAAAATATTTGACAACTTCTCTTCCATTTTTGTTGTTTCTCCATCTACAAAAAGTCCGTGTCTATTTCTGCACAACTGAGTGATTTCATTACTACTTCTGCAGCTGTGCTCAGTGAGGCTGATTGGTTCTTATGAGCCCTTGAAAGCAACAGGTTGCTTACTCCCTCTTAAGTCTTAGTCATCAGATTTCCAAATGAGGCTTGATTCCACCCTGTCATCTTCAGCTTCCTTCCCACAAACCTTCTTTCATCTCAGCATCAATTAAATGCTGTTTCCATGTGTTCTGTTATTTTGTTATTCTCATTTCCTTGTGGGTTTGTGGACTATTGGATTTTGGCCACTCTCTCATCCAAAATCTTTCAAGTTATTATTTTTTTTCAAAACCATTTTCCCAAATAACTCTATTCACTTCTGTATGATGATAAATATCTCCAACAGAGATGGCCTGAGGGGTTCTATCTTTGTATCAACTCATTGTGTGAATCCCTCAAGCACTGTGCTTGCAATTATTGAGCAGTTGCAACATATAATTGCAGGGTTATTTTGTTCTTCAAATTCTATGGAAGGGGAGGATAGTAATCAAAGAAAATAGTATTAAGGAGGAGGCAGAGTTTGAGTTGGGAGGAAAATCAAAATAATTACTCAAAGAACTGTAAAAGAAACATACAGATAATTTTTTAATGTAGCTTATAAGGACTGAAAAAAAATTTCCCTTATCTTTTAGGGGAAAAATGTACATTTTATTAACTAGACACTGATCAAACCTAAAAGAAATCTTCCCACAACTACCACAATGTACCTGAAGAGAAAGAAAATCCGAATATGTTTTTAAGGAAGATCATTTTATATCCAGAGATCATCTACGTAAAAAATGCATACACATTGGCCTGGGCATGGTAATCCTGTAATCCTAGCACTCTGGGAGACCAAGGTACTGCCCTGAGCTCAAAGGTTCCAGACCAGCTCGAGTAAGAGAGAGACCCATCTCTAAAAATAGCTGGGTGTTGTGGCAGAAGCCTATAATCCCAGCTACTTGGGAGGTTTGAGCCCCAGAGTTGGAGGTTGCTGTGAGCTATGATGCCCCAGCACTCTACCAAGGGTGACAAAGTGAGACTCTGTCTTAAACAAAAAAAAGAAAGAAAGAAAAAGAAAGAAAGGAAAAGAAAAGAAAAAAGACATGCATACACAGAGTGATAACCAGAGATCATCCATATATACATATATATGGGGAGAGAGAGATGTTCTATAGATATAGATATAGGTGATCTCTGGATATAATCCTAATATTGACTCTTTCCTATTTTATCTATTCCCAAATAGCCTTCTCATTAAGTAGGATTTTTGCAATATATTTTTTCCCTTTTGACAGAGACAGAGGCCAGCTACCTATTGAAAGTTCTTTTCTCCCAGTTCTATAAACCAATGGCAAATATTCTGGCTTTTGCAGGTCCCAGGAAACTTTCTGACCAAGGCCTAGAAATAGTCACATTCATTATAAATTTAAGTATTTCTGCTAAATAAAGCATGAGAAGATATTTACCTTGAGGATACTTAGATCTACATAGTATACTACTATCTTATAACCCAGCAATGCCATACCATGACTACAAAAGGAATAATACCCTCAAAAGGGCCTTTACCCCTCCAAACTACACCAAAGTTTATGGAACATTCCATTCAAATCTGGTACTGCCTATGTCTCAGAAATTACATGTTCAAGTTTTCCAGTCCAGCATTCATAGCAGAAGCATATAGACATACATAACTACATAACTATTTCACTATTGTTACAGTCATTATTTAGTGGAAAAGTCTACCAGAAGTCACATTAAATTGTTTAGGGCTTTCCTCACCTTTTAATTTAGTGAACAGGGGTTTTAGGCCGAATTCTACAGGTTGAGCATCACTTTTACTTAAACATTATTTTGAGATGATTGCAGATTCACATACCAATCTAAGAAATAAAACAGGGAGCTCCCATATATATCCATTTTCCCCAGTGGTAACATTTTGATAAAACAGAATATTAACATTGATACAGTCAAGATAAGGGAACGTTTCTATCACCATAAGGATCCTTCTTAATATTCTTTTAAAGCCATAATCACACCCCTCTCCCCTACCTTTTCTGAACCTTTGCCTTCTATATTGATGCTATACTGAATCTTATTTATTCATCTATTCCCTAATTAATTTATTCATTTAACAAATATTTGCTGAGTTCCTCTATGCCAAGCACCAAAATATAATAAACAGTAATGCGTAAAAATCAGATTGATCTACATAATTTAGTGAAGCAAATACTAACCAAGTAAGAATTCAAATAAACATTCAAATACGATAAGTGCCATAATAGATACTATGAAAACCATAGTGAGGCTTAATACTAAAGGGGACAGAGTAGGCAGCTTCCAGAGGAGTTACGTTAGAGCTGATATTTGGAGGGCAGGTTGGTATAGCTAGGTGAGAAGATTGTACTGACTATCTCAGGCAGTGAGAGCAGGAATGAGAGCCCTGGATAATGACAACAGCCTCTTTAACAGTTTCCCACCTTCAGTTATTCCTTTCACACTCATTTTTACTCTCATAATGGTGAATTTTGTGAGACTGAAGTTTTTCATTTCAATGAACCTCAATTTATCAATTTTTTGCATTTCATTTAGGATATTATTTTCCTAGTACAAGGTTAGGGAGTTGTTCTCCCAGGTTTCCTTCTAAAAAGTTTAGTTTGCCTCTAATTTAATTCACGTTTGTTTAAATGAACCATCTGGAATTGACTTCTTGTATACAGTATCTATTTGCAATTAACCCTATACCATAAAGTGTTTATATCTGGGAGTAAATTTTACCTAATTTTGTTCTTATCTTTTAAGATTATCTCAGTTTTTCTTGATGCTTTGAAATTCCTTATAAAGTGTAAAGTAAACTTCTCAGTAGTCACAATAAAAGAAAAATGCTGCTGGCATATTAATATCTAAAGTTTCTGTAGATAAGTTTCATAAAACTGACATCTTTACAATTAAGTTTTCCAGCCCATGAACATGGACTGTCTCTTCTTTTATTGAGATATCCTTTAAGTTCTAAATAGTGTTGTGTGACTTCTGAACGGAGGATGTACATATTGTGAGAAATGTTTGGGGGTGTTTCCTATTTCTGATGCTATTGTAAAGGGCATTTATATATAGCATAAATTATATGTTCTGTTCCTGGAAAATAAGAATATGATTGATTTTGTCTGTATTGATCTTATATCCAGCAACTTACTAAACTCGCTTCCTAATTTTGGTAATGTATCTGTATATTCATTTTAATAATTACAGCTTTTATTTCTTTTACCTGTCTTACTATGATAAATAAGGCCTCAATTCAAGGTTGAATAGAAGTAGTGGAAATAAATATCTTGTTTTGGCCTTTAAGGGGAAAACTTTTAATCTTAAACCTGTTTTCTGTGGGTGATTGCGGATACCTTGTATCTGATCAAGAACATTCTTTTCAATTTCTCATAACAGTCTTTTTAAAAACGTAAATTTTTTTCATTTGTCAAATTTAAAAAATGTATCTTGGCATGGTCATATGGACTTCTTATTTATTCTCTTAATGTAGCAAATTGCATTAATTTTCAAATGTTAAATGAAATATGCATTTGTATAATTATATCACCACTGATCATGATATGTTATTCTGTTCTATATATCAAACAGACTGGACTAGGTTTACTAACATTTTGTTCAGGACTTTTGTGTCTATGTACATGACTGAAATTGGCTTACAAAATCTTTTTCCTAATGTTCTTGACTGGTTTGGCCATTAAGGTTATTCTGCCTCATTAAGGAATTGAAGGTCCTCCCTCTTTTTCTGACCTCTGATTTTGTAAAAACATAGCATTAGTTATTTTCTTAAATATTTGATAAATATCATGAAGGAAGCCATCTGTCCATGAAAGTTGTTTCTGTGTGTGTGTGTCAACTGTTTCTTCAGTACTTACAATAATGTTCAATTTTCTATTTTTCCTTTGTTCTATTTTTTACAGATAAAGATTTTCTAGAAAATGTCCAACACATCCAAATTTTCAATCATTGGCATAAATTTTTCATAATTTCCCTTATTTTGTAATATTTGGGTAATATGAATTCCTATCTTCTTTTTGGTCACTGACATCTTGGTTCATTTCACCAGATAATTATCAATTTTACTAATATTTAAATAAAGTTTTAACTTTGCTTATCCTATCTATTATAAATCTCTTTTTCTTTCACTAATTTCTGGTCTTTTATTGTTTCCTTTCTTTTACATTTTTTAGATGAATTTGACTTTTATTTATTTATTTTTATTTTTATTTTTTGTAGAGACAGAGTCTTACTTTATCGCCCTTGGTAGAGTGCCATGGCATCACACGGCTCAGAGCAACCTCTAACTCCTGAGCTTAGGTGATTTTCCTGCCTCAGTCTTCTGAGTAGATGGGACTCCAGGTGCCCGCCACTATGCCTGGCTAATTTTGTTGTTGTTGTTGCCATTTGGCCCATGCCAGGTTTGAACCTGCCACCCTCGGTAAATGGGGTCAGCTCCCTACCCACTGAGTCACAGGTGCCACCCTTTTACTTATTTTTTTAAGAGGGATATTAGCTCATTATTGCTCCATCTTCTAAGTCTAAAGATTTGTCTATGTTTGGCTTTAAATGCATCTCAAAGGTTTTTCTTAAAATAAAGAAAAATATATGTTCAATTATAATATGTAGTTTAAATAATTATTACAAAATCAATAAACCTTTAATCCAGTGAGAATCTATCTTAGTTAGTGGTGATAGGTGTGGGTCCAGTTTTAGTTTTCTGTATGTTTCTAGCCAGTTTGTCCAGCACCATTTGTTGAATAGGTAATCTTTTCCCCATTCAATGTTTTTAATTGGCTTGTCAAAGATCATACAGCAGTAAGTAGCTGGGTTCAGCTCTTGGTTCTCTATTCTGTTCCATATATCTACCTCTCTGTTTTTGTGCCAGTACCATGCTGTTTTGATCACTATCGATTTATAGTATAGTCTGATGTCTGGTAGCATGATCCCCCCTGTTTTGTTTTTGTTTCTGAGATCTCTCACTCAGAGAGATCTTGGATAACTTGAAGAAAACTAATATTCACCTTATAGGAATCCCCGAAGATGACAAAGTTGCTTCACAAAACACAGAGGCACTCCTTAATGAAATTATGAAAGAGAACTTTCCAGACATGCCAAGGGACCCTGAAATTCAGATAGCAGACAGCTTCAGAACCCCAGCACGACTCAACCCGAACAAGACATCC